>PVIH01003040.1:0-74426 GCA_004025045.1 Sigmodon hispidus | reverse complement strand
GGGACTGGGGGAGTGGAGACACTAAACAGATAAAATCCTCCAAGAAATTATACAGTGTATTGCTGCATTAGGAACAGAGTGGAGCAGGGCAGAGCGTCCGCCTAAGGAATTGGGGGTGTTCAGGGTCGCACCTAGCCTTACACTGTCCTATAGTCTAATCAATATGTTGTTCTTGGTATTAACCATGGATACTAGGACACATGGTTGGGAACTCTACATAATTGTCACACCAGTTCACTGATACTGAATTCTTATTAGGGCACTTACTGAAGAGATAAATTGAGGCAGTGGTTTCCAAGGCTCCCCACCTAAGATATGGTTTAAGCTGGGGCTTCAGCCCAGGTCTGGCTCCCTTACTGTACATGAAAATTTCTGTTGCCCCCCACCAGACACACACACACACACACACACACACACACACACACACACACACACTTCTCTTTCCAATTTGTGATGAGGTAAAAATGACCTAATATGCTATAAAGTACACCTTGAAAGCTGAGGGTCACCAAATTCTGTAACTTTCATCCACATGTTTGTCTCAGTTTGGGTCAGTTTCTAAAATAGGGAACGGTGTGTGATAGAGAGACTATTCACTGTTTACTAGGCAAAGAAACTGAGTCACCCCAGCATCCTCACACCTGCAGTCAGGGGCCTGTGTCAGCTGTTCAGCTGGAGTGTTAGTAGCTAGGTTTCCATCTGGGGACCTAGGAAATGCTACTGAGAACTCTGGAGTCCTGTGGGTTCATGGCTACCCCGGGCTCAGGTCTTCATTTCCCAGAGTGCTGGCAGGGGATGGCATCCAGGAATTGGAGAAGACAGCTCCCAGTGTACCATCACCAGGTCCTCACCCTGCTCTCGCTATCCTCTCCCAAGGGGGAAATTTCTGGGGACAGTCTGCATCATAGATCCAAGCCTGAGCCCATCTGGTACCTCCAACTCACCCACAGCATGGATTCTGGGTGTTCTGAAATCTCACCATTTTCCTCCGAGGCTCCCCTCCTCCACCCCCAGTCACACACACTCCTGATGATCTTTGGAGGAAGATTCCTCTTGGACCCATCAGTGATTTTGAGGCGATGGAGAACTCAGCCTGCCTGATCTGGCTACAGGCAGCAGTTCCTCGCCTGAACAAAGCATATTCTCACGTGCCGCGGAGCCAAAATGAGACGTCTCCCTGTTTTACTCTATCTCACTGTGGACTTCAGAATGTATACTCCATCCTGCTGCAGGACTGCAAATCAGCTTTTGACAGGACGGGACAGTTGGAGGGAGAGACGGAAGAGATCTGGCTGAAATACGATGACAGGAGCGGAGCAGCCACTGGATAACAGTTAGGACGGTAAATTTACTAATTGCTGAGAGGAACTTAATCACAAAACCACAGCAACCTGGCCACATCGGTGGGGGCCAGTTGTTTTTGCTTGTTTGAGGGATTGTAAATAGCAGGTCAGGTCGGCGCCCGTGCTGTTTGTGGGTAGACACAGACAAACTTGCAGGGCTCTTGTACCAGGACAGGGGGCTTGGGATGGGGGTGATGGAGGCATTACAGACAAACTCATAGAGAGAGAAGGAGGGGGGAGGGAAGCTGGGAGGGGAGAGAGGGAAGGGTCAGAGGTAGAGAGGAAGCGGAGGGGCTGGGCTTCTTGCCAGTTTACTTCCCTCCATTTCCATTCGGAGCCATTGGCAGAATCAGCTCCACTCTAGAAGCTTAGCATGTGGGTTCTAACAGGTCCAGGCCAGAGTGTGTTTAAAGAGCCTTGGAGTCTCAGGTGTGAGTGGGTAGCAGTAAGGTTCTGAGCTGAGGCAGGGACTTGTGTTTGATTTGGTGTGTCCTCTTCAGCTCTGTCCAACTCCTGAAGTCTGTTGGGGGGCTGCTACCTACAGGTCATCCTTCACATTGATCAGGCCCTGCATCCAGACACAAGGAGCCGCTTCTTGAAGCGTTTTAGAAAGCGAGGACTCCCCTTATGCCTCCAGCAGATCAAAGACAATCATCAAAGGAACTCTCACAGCATCCTGTGCTCTGCAAGAGTCACTTCCTCTAGCTGGATGGGCTCCCTGGGCCTCCACTTCTCTTCAGCAGCCTGAGTTAGGAGGATCTGGATAGTTGACTCATTTTTTCCTTCTTATAATATTCGGTGGGGGTAGGGTGCAGTGGGGTGGGGGTGCCAAATAATTTGTTTTGAAATATATCCCTTTCTATAGCCTGACATTTTTGGCCTGGCCTAGCCTCAAGGTTGGGACCTACCTGCAGCTGCTTTGCCCCAAATAATCACACAGAGGCTTATATCGGTTACATGCTGTTTGGCCTATGGCTCAGGCTTATTGCTAGCTAGCTCCTGCATCTTAACCCGTTTACTAATCTGTGTTTTGCCACATGGCTCATGTCTCACCTGTACTTTTACATTTTGCTCTCTTGGTGGCAGCTTGTAGTGTCTCTGTGTGACTCTGCCCTCCTTCCCCTTTATCTATGTTTGGATTTTCCGCCTGCCTAGAAGCTGGTCTGCCATAGGCCATATCAGTTCCTTCATTATCCAATGGTAATTCACAGCATACAGAAAGACATCCCACATCAGCCTCTCTATGACTTCTTATATATTAACAGGAAGTAGCATCAGGCAGCGACCCTGTGGTACTTTTCAACTGTAGTAATCTAATGACATCCCTTTCCTCTCCACCCCCCAACCCCCAACACACACACCTAGTTAAAATGCTCATGATTTGGAATCTGGAGTGTTAAAAGTCATGTTTGCTTGTGCTGAAGTACCCCAGGAGGTGCCCTGAGGCTGGGCAGAGAAGGGATGTGAGGAGCGCATTGCCTGTTTTGGAACATGGACTCATCAAGAAAGGACAATCTTCCCAAGTGGCCTTTTGGCCCTCCGTGAGTCTGTGGGCTGATCTCACGCAGGGTCGTGTGGATAGCTGCCTCCAGGAAACAGGTTGCAACCTGGGACTTGTAATACTTCTGAAGTCACACACTCTCAGGCTACTCTGGTTCATTCTGGGATTGAAGAGGATCGTTGGGAACCTACATGAGTGGGAATTTGCCTCTCAGCTCTTTGCTGAGCTACTTTTCCTAAATAACATGTTCATCTTGTCTTCTGACTCAATAGTGCCAATTAAATCAACTCTTGGTCTCATTCCAGAGTCTGATTTCCACATCCAGGTTCAGGGCATCAGGGCAATTGCCCATAGTGCTTCCTCCAGGGTTCATGGCTAACGGCTTGGAGTTCTTTGTTTGTTTTGTGTGTGTAGCCCAGGTTGGCCTTGAACTCATGATCCTTCTGCCTCTACCTCCTTCAGTAAATACTACTGGTATGTGCCACCACAACCCACAGCTATGGGCTTGCTATCAGTAGGTGCTTATTTGAATTATTTTATTGTTTTGTGTATATGGGTATTTTCCCTGCAAGTCTGTGTGCCATGTGCATGCAGTACCTGTGGGTGCCAGAAGAGGGCGTTGGATCTCCTAGGATTGTAGTTACAGACTGTTGTGAGCCTCTGTGTGGGTGTTATGAATTGAATTCTGGTTCTCTGCAAGAGCAAGTGCTTTTAACCTGTGAGCCATCACTCTAGCCCCTTATTTAGTTATTGTTTTTTAATCACAAGCCATTGTGGCATTTCTAACCAAATGCATTCTGTCTTAAAGTTAACTAGAGGACTCTGAGACTCAAATCCCACCCTGAGTAAAAAGTTCATAGTATTTCCTGTTCAGCTTCCAGTTGCTGCCTTTGCTGACCCTACCCTCTGTTGGAGCCTCGCTCAGCACAAGCATCATCTCTAGTTTGAAAATCCAAAGACTGTATAAACATGGACCTTTCAATTTGAAAAGTTCAAACACACACTATAGCAATTGAGTACAATGAAACCCCATCTGTACCGTGAACCTTGATAATTTTCAACTTGTAACCAAGTATTTCTTTTACATCACAGTGGAGTCTGGAGTGTTTCTATGTAGCCAAAGCCTTTTTGACTAATGAGAGACCAGTAGCTCTTAAATAGTGGCGATACATTGAGGTTCTCTTCTGAAGGAGACGGCATCTCTCTACCACCTTTGCGCCCATTCTCTGGAGGTGGTCTAGTTTCTTCTGACTGGGTGGTGATGGTGCTGGATGTTGTAGTGGCCTCTAGGGGACAGAGTTAGGGATACAGGATGACTATCAGAATAAAGAAGGGTGAAACTCCATACATGGGCAGTATTCAGGCTGTACACTGGATAAAAACAAATATCTTCTGCGTAAGTGTTCCTAGGGCATGACTTTAAAGTAACACTTCTAGTTATTCACATTACAAATTATAATAAGCAAATTACAGTTATAAAGTAGCAATAAATGGTTTTTTTGCTTGGGGGGTCACCACAACATGAGGAATTGTATTGAAGGGTCACAGCATCAGGAAGGTTGAGAACTACTGCTTAAAATTTTTTTTTCCAGTCAAAAACCCTTCAGACTATTATAGATGTGATGTCTTAGTGCACCCAGACACCTACTCTAGAACATGGAGAAAGAGCAGACTTTAGGACAGGACCTGGGTGAGATAAACACTTGCTTTTTGTTTTTAAGATAGGGCATCAAGTAGCCCAGGCTGGCCTCAACTTACTATGTAGCTGAGGATGACCTTGAACTTCTGACTCTCTGCCTTCACCTCTCAAATGCTAGGATTCCAGACCTGCACCACTGTGCCTTGTGTATGTGGTGCTAGGGATGGCAGCAGGGCTTTGTGCATGCGCTCTACCAAAGTGAGCTACACCCCAGCCCAGGGCTGGCCTTTTCACTACTGATGCCTTTATACTCCATCCAAATCTTACCCACTTACCATGCAACATGAACACCAGGGTTCAGAGAACAAAATTCTCATTTAAAGAAAACAGTTTTTTAGAAGGTTGTTTCAGGAGGCCAGGAACAACACCCCAACAGGTTCTTCTGAGTGCCAGAGCCCAGCAGACACAGAGATGGGGTTTGTTCAGCAGAGACCTGGCTTTTAGGGGAACCAGAAACATGTGGAGAGGTATAGCTGCCTCCATGTGATGGATGGATTGTGGGAGAAGGACATTAAATGTGATGGTCCCCAGGCCATGTTTCTGATACTAATCAGCCCTAACTCTACAGAGTGGTTCCCCTAGGCTAGGTGTTGATGTGGTGGTTAGGTACCAGACCAAGGGCAATTGGGAAGGGCACAGTCAAAGGAGGGCTGGCCGCCAGACCCTAGACAGAGTCCTACATCTGTCTGCCTGTGGCCATGCGCCCCAGGAGGTCACTTAGTCTCCACCTGATCTTGGCTTTAATGAGTTGTGGATGGCAGCAGAAGTGGGGAGAACCCCTTGCACCTGACCTGTCATCTCCACATCCAAAGTCCTGAGGGCAGTCACAATCCTAGGGAGGAGAAGCTTCAGCCCCCTGCATGAGTTCACAGGTCACCAGGCTTGGCTCCATGCCTCACAGCCATTTTCTGCCTTCCCATCTAAAGGCATCTGGCCCCATGGCCTTTATATTTGCCAGGCTCTTTCTATCTGGGAGTTATGCATGAGCTGTTCTTTCTACTAAACGGATTTCCTTCCTTCCTCTACCTGGCCAGCCTGTATCTCAGCCTGCCCCACCGCACCCCACCCCGTCCATCAGGCAGCATCCCCTGGCTCTCCAGCAGGTCGAAGCCTTGAGCTAACTGAGCTGCCGGTTCAGTAGGAACAGAGCAGGCTGTACAGAGCTGTTCTCCTGGAAGGGCAGCTGAGACTGGAGAGTAAGGAAGTCTCTTGGATGTGAGGCCTGGCCCTTGACATCTTCCTCTTGCTTTGCAGGTGTAAAGTCCAGTATGTAGCCAGCTCTGTAGTGGCCAGAAAGCATACTTGGGGGGGCAGTTTAACCAAAGTCAATGTTCACCTCTCTTCCCCTTTGTTTGAAGACTCTCCAGGAGGACATTGGGCTGACCATGAGAGATGCCAAGGCTGTTCCTCTGCAAAGGCCAGGCTTCCTTGAGCACAGTGACTGAAGCATGCCCAGCTGTTTTTTCTCACTGCTTCCATAACACCTGGGTATGTTCCCGTTACTAAATAGTTCAAGACATTAGCTTTTCTCTATGTCTGGTGCCCAGACAGGTTGTGAGCAACTTGAGAGAGAGGACTATGTGGGTGTTTCCCCCTCCTGTTAGTCTTCAAACTCAGCACAATGCCTGGAGCATAGAGACATTCAACAAATGGGCATAGAATGGGCTCCCGCTGGTCACCCATCTTCTATGGTTTGTTTGTCTGTTTCCCCCACTTGTCTGTCTTGTGGAGACTTCTGTCAGCAAGAACACAAATGGAAACAGAGCAGAAGGGTTACTTGCTTCAAGCAGGATGTTGTAACGTCTTCAGGTGTCCCTTACACTAGACACGCGAGTGGTCACATACACACTGAAGATCCTTATTGAAGCCAGAGGCGGCAGGCATGTAAGGAAAGGCTGTAGGCTGAAAAAGCTGTGTGTGGTGTCAAGCGGTAAATTGATGGAGAGTAGCAAGAAGATCTCAGGGGAAACAAGCTGTCCTCGGGATGCAGAGGCCGTGCTGTGAGGTAGACTAGAGCAGACACACTGCCATTTCAAGACAGTCTACAAGACAACCAACAGGATCTTTGGCTCAGTTTCCACAGACCCAGTCTTCTCTCTCACAGATCCCAGACGAAGCACAATGAGTCAGGGAGGGCCGCTTGCTCAACCTCACACAAGACTGTTACACCCCCAGATTCCCCAGGGAACAACCCTGCTGACTTAGGACCCCAACTTCCTATTAGAAGACTCATTTCTGTTTGCACCACACAGAGCACAGAGACTTGGTAGGGTGGCCCTGCATCCATGAACCCAGAGACTTGATGGTCTGGATGAATGCCTCTGGGTGGCTCTGTTGGGTGGGAAGAGGACCCTGTGAGTCCAAGATCCACAGTCAGACTTCATCGGGAGCCCACTCTTGCCCTGAGTGCCAGCCTCTGGATGCCATTCATGCCTGTGTGCTTCTAGCCTCCAGCTGGGAAACTCCTTCACTCTCAAGCACTGATTCGTTGTTGGCACTGGATGCCAGACAAAGACCATCAATGCCATTGGAGCATGAGGGCCCTGGTTAGAGAGAAGGATCCTGACGGCAGTTCTTCTGAGCTCACTATGGGACACCTTAGCAGGCAGGCAGCAGGTTAGCTGGAAGACCCCAGACGCCCAAGGGCTATAATTACGAACAGATTTTTGTCACGAAAAAAAAAAAAATACCAAGTAAGGCTAGAGACACAGCTCAGTAGCCAAACATCTGCCTACCATGTGTGAGGTCCTGGGTTCGATCCCCAGCATCATAAGAAAATAAACCCTAACCAAACAAAAACATAAAAGAAAGCAAGGTGGAGTTCTCCCTATTTGAGATGAGATGAGATGGACAGTGAGCGAGTCCGTTCTAGCCAGGTAGTCCTGGCCCCAAGTCCTCACTGTTCTGGTGGCTGACAGCCATCCTTCTTACCGCTGTTTTAATCATTTTAAAAAGACTGTTGAGGGTAGAAGGAAGGGAGGCAGGAGGCTGTCTCTTGTGAGACTTCTACAGTTTTTGGACAGTAAAAAATGAGAGTGGTTGATAAAGTTCCCCCATCCATCAGTCATCCACCCCCAAACATTTGCTACTGATTACACTCTTTGGAGCTGGCACTGAGCATGAGGTATTCCTATGAGCAGCCAAGTGCAGGAAGGTGAGAAGGTAGCTCTAAAACATGGTCAGGAGAAAAACGCTCCTGGGTAATAAAAAACCTGCGGAGACTGGCCGGCCATTGCTCTTCTCGGCAGCAAAATGTCCAGATCAGCTTAAAAAAAATAAGAAAATAAAAGGAGAGGGTGCCTAGTTGTTTCAAAGCCAACCATAAGCTGGTGCTGCCTGTCTAAGCAGGAGAGTGGCCCAGCCCAGTCCCTGTCCTCATTCTAAGGTTCCCCATGACAGAGAGGCCTGGAGGCTGTGTCCAGGAGGCCAACGTGGGATACTCAGCATCTGGGTTCCATTCATAGCTAAGCCTCATTGACATGAAATCCCCAAAGGGTCTGAAGGTGTTTGCAGAAGTTTGCCTGAGTGGTCACCGTCTCTGACCTAGAGATGACCGTGGAAGCCCGCAAAATCAACTTTGTTTTGTTTGCAAACTAGAAAGAAGTAGAATATCAGTCCTTAATGCACAATTGGGAAGGGCTCCGTGGTTTCTGAAATGAAGGAGTCTAATGCCAAGCTCTCCCAGTGACAAGGCAGTCTCTCTGATCCATCTCCACTCTGACCCTAAGCTAGCATGCCTTTGCAGTTGGGTTTCCCTGTGCACAGTGTTTAAAATGTTTGAGAACTGTGGGTGTCACCCCCCTTTGCCACCCTTTTTTCTAGATAGCTTAGGCATCACTTCCCTCACAGGGATAAGCAGATGCTGCCCTTGGTGGTCCCCCTGGTCCGGTCCCAGGCAGAATGCCTTCAATAGCAACAAGGAAGACCTCACCTGTCTAGAAAAAGCTGGAATAGGCAGCAGAGGCCACCCCCCCCTCCCGCAGTGACCCACTCCCACCTAAGCCTCTCCTCTGAACAGAACCACAACCCTCAGAAAGCTCACAAGCCAGGGACCAACCCTTCAAACAAATGAGCCTGTGGAGCACTTCACATCCAAACTGCAGCTACGGCCATAATCTAAGAAGCTACCCACAATGCTCTAGGATTTAGAACCTAGTTATGCATGGTCCATTCCCTTACCCCTGAAGATGTTCACAAGCTAGATGCTCTCTTCACAGGTGGGGTAAGGGAGGCCCAGAGAAGTTAGGAAACTTTTTTAAAGTTGCACAGCAGAGATTCTAAGGTCAGAGGGGTGTTTGTTGTTGTTTGTTTGTTTGTTGAGACAGGGTCTTCTGCATCCCAGGCTGGCCTCCAGCTCTCTGTGTAGCTGAGGATGACCATGAACTTCTGATCCTTATGCCTCCATCTCCCAGTGTGGAGATTACAAGCATGCTCCATGCTTGATGTCATGTGGTGCTGTGGCTAGAATCCAGAGCACTGGGCATGTTAGGCAAACGCTCTGTCAAGTGATCTCCATCCTGTCCCATGTTTTGAGCCCAACATCACACTGCAGCAGCAGCACCAGTCTCTAGTTGTCTTCTAACTAATGTTTCGGTTCATTGGAGACAAAGACAACCTATAGTTTTTCTGAGCAGGGTATTTCATCATGGAGCAGGCGATTCATGCACACTGTGTTCTGCTCCTCTCCACGGCACACAGAAGCCCAGCATATTCGATGTCATTCCTTACAGTTTCTTAACAATGCAAAGACACTCCCAAGCCAGTTACCTACGTCAATCTTCAAACTCAATGCTTATGGAACTATTTCCCCAATCGCTGGGCATCTCCAATTCTAAACCTCCACAGGCACTTGTGGAAAAAAAGCTAGATACATACAATTCTGTCCAAATGGGAGTGTTTACAATGGGTCACTTTTCTCAAATTGTAACTCTTGGAGGCTCTGGACACTGCTTTTTCAGGGTGTGAAATGTGTTAGGAAGGACTTGGAGTGAATTGCCATGCCACAGGCTAACTCCACCTTGACTCCCACAGAAGTCACTAGGAAACACAGAACACAGAGGCCATAGGTGCAAGGATATGCCAGGACTGGAATCAGCCCTGGGGAAAACAGGACTGTGCTCCACCCCACATGGAGTGCACTGTTATGCTTCCAAACAGAACTTATCAGCAATTTGGTCTCATTAAGTTGTAAGAAAACAGGCAGCATGGGCCACGGTTGTTTCTTCTGTGTTCATTCATTGCCAATGTTTTGTAAAACCATAGAGTGCAGGGATCTATAAGCCCTGCCTCACTGATGGATGGATGTGGAGTTGTGGGGGAACTTTTCCAAGCTGTCTGGGAAACCAGCTCATTAGACTTCCAGGCAGCTGTTCTCTTTCCCAGGAGACGGCTGGTCAGGGGGTGTGAAGGACAATCTCCACAGACAGCTGGGCCCCACCTATCACTCTGAATTTTACTGGAAGCTTCTGAGACCATGAGTGGAGACAGGCAGAGGGTGATCCTGGGCTTTCTGTATGTCAGTGTGTGTGTGTGTGTGTGTGTGTGTGTGTGTGTGTGTGTATGTATGTATGTGTGCGTGTACATACACACACGCACATTTACCTCTCTCTTGGCACACTTTGTGCACAAAGAATCTGATACATTCTATACTTTGGTATAAAAATTTTTTAAAGAAACTATACTTTCGGTTTTTTTTTAATCCAGTTTTATCCCCAAAGAAGCCAGTCTGAATATCAGCTCCAAATTGTATTCTCTTACCAAAGACACTTCCTATGAGTCTAAGCTGGCTGGCCAGTAGTGACTAATTTCATGACTTCACTTCCAAATGCTGAGGTGGCCCCTGACTGACTGGCTGGTAAATGTAAGTGGCACTGCTGATCACCTCCGGGGCCCTTCCATCTTGGGATGCACAATTCTGAGGCACAGGGTCATGTCAGTTACTTCTCTGGGGTCTTCAGTGTGAACTCCAGTACATTCTAGACACGATGAGGTCATTCAGACTCCAAAAACTCATCCAGTTGTAGCAAACTCATCCAAGGTTATAAGCAGCCTAGACAGGTCAATACTATGACAGAGACTCATGCAACGTATCTGCTGCCTGTGGTGGCTGTGGAGCCAGCCTTTTATGCCTATATCCTGTGATTCACTCAATGCAGTCATCTTCATGGGGTCTTATAGCCTAATCATACACCGTCAGTGTTTTGTGAGCACTGATATGGTAAGAAACACGGCCTCTGAATCTAACGGGCTTTATACAAGGACTGGTTCTGCCCCTTCTGTGGCATGGCCTGACCCTCTCTTTTCTTGTCTCTTTGCAACATAGTGAGCAGGCCTCTGTGGGTGGGAGTGACGTTTCCTAGGTGACCAGTAATGAGGTACCTGTGGTAGAGTCTCATGAATAGCAGGTGTAAGGTGCTATAGATCCTCTTCTTACCCACGCTGCTCTCCTGAAAGTCTCAGTAGATGGAATTTCACCCTGTTGTGGGTTGAGTGAGAAATGTCCCCCATGGGCTCGTTGGCCCTCTGGCTGATGGAACTGTGTTTTGAAAGGCTATGGAGCCTTTAGAAGGTGGGGCCTTCCGGAAGGAAGTAGATGATTTAGGGGGTGGAGCTGGCCTCACCTCCTGCCTGCTGTTTGCTCCCTGACTGTTGATGCGTTCTGTTCTCATGGCCCTGCAGCTATCCTTTTTCCATGGTATTGGATGGAATTCTTTCAAACTGTGAGCCAAAGTAAGTCCTTCTGTCCTTAATTGCTTCTTACGAGGGATTTTCTTAAAGCAACAAGAAAGTAACTAATAGGTGGCTTCTCTTTCTTTCTGCTTCTTTCCTTCCTTTCTTTTTTGTGGTAAAGATATTTAACATGAGATTTGCCAAAAATCTAATTAATTGTTAAAAGTATTGTTAATTAGAGATACAACACTCAGCTTTTTAGGACATAATTGTCTTGCAGACTCACAATTTTACATGCATCAAACGTCAACTCTCTTTCTCTAGCTCCCCAGCTCTGAAACATTCTGTGAATTTAACTATTTTAGATAACTATAAAAGTGAAAGCATTCATTATTAATTTTCTGTGATGCTCCCATTCCAGCTGATGTAATGTCCTCTAGGTTCACTTACATCATCACCCATGGCAGAGTATTCTCCTAGATTTGAACAAGATTCCATTGTGTGTATACGCCACAATTTTCTTATCCATCCATCTACTGGTGGTGGACAATCTGGCCGCCTCCACATTTTGCCTATGGTAAATGATGTTGCCATAAGCGCTGGACTGCTAACATTCCTTTGGGGCTCTAATTTCAGTTCTTTCAGATAAACACTCTGAGGTAGAATTGCTGGGTCATATGCTTCTGGTGGCCTGCAGACATGACTGTGGGCCTTTTCTTGATTAATGATTGCCATAGGAGGGTGAAGCCCACCATGGGTGGTGCCACCCCTAGGCTGGTGGTCCTGGAGTATACAAGAAAGCAGGCTGAGAAGCCATGAGGAACAAGCCAGTCAGCAGTTGCTCTGTGGTTCCTGCCTCTGCTTCTGCTTGAATCCCTGTCCTGAATTCCCTCCATAACTGAGCAGTGATTAAGGTGTGTAAGCCACATAAACTCTCTTCTCCCCAAGCTGATTTTGGTCAGTGTCTTATCTCAGCAATAGAAAGTAACTAGGGCACAAGTATAATGAACATGGGTTCTAGTTTTCCATGTCCTCACCAGCATTACTGTTTTTTGATTACCGCCATCATCTCATGTGTGAGATGAGCCTCATTGCCACTCTGGCATGCATGTTCCTGATTAGCAATTCTGACCACTATTTATAAGCTCATTGCACATTTATTTGTTAGAAATGTTTGTACAATTGTATTTGTTCTTCAGGCTCCAAATTAGGTCTGTTTTCTACTGAGGTGAAGGGGTTCCTTCTATGCTTTAAATATCAACCCCTTGCTGGCCTATGATTGCACACACTACACCCCTCCATTCCACACCTCTTCTCGCCAAGGCTGTTTCTTTGGCTGTGTACAACCTATCTAGCTGGCAGGATCACATTTATTTCTTTTGGTGGACTGCTGAGACAAACGCCATGCTTTCTTCTCAGTGTTTATGTGGTGAAGGCCATGGGCTGACTCGTTAAGTCCCCTTTGAGTTGATTTTGTGTATGGAAGAATAGTCAGTTTTGCTTTTTTTTTTTTTGTGTGTGTGTGTGTGTGTGTGTGTGTGTGTTTGTGTGTGTGTGTGAGTCTCCAGTTTCCCCAAGGTTTCCTCCTGATTCCCCACTGAAGACCACTTGCTCCTACATCTGCATGTCTGTCTTCATGCCACAACCACACCATTTCAACTAGTGTAGGTTTATGTTGTATGATTTGTTCTGAAGAGATGCAAATAAAGGTATATTCATCCCCAGGAAGGGTAGCAACAACCCCCAAAGTATGATTCTGCCCAAGCCTAGCTTGGTAAACCTAGGAATGTAATTGGGATGACTGACTGGAGCATGGGTAAGGATTATACACAAGAGCATAGATTTAAGGTTATTTACAGGAATGTGGGCAGTGTACAGCTGCTAACCCCCAACACCGAGGAACTGCCTTCCTTCCCAGAAGTATTGATTACTTATGTGTTCTTGGGCAGGAGGGGAACCTGGATGCCTCACAAACCTCCTGTTCCCTCCATGAGGAGATTGCTAGAGCATCTCTGAGGAATCACAGTGGCTTCATTTCAAGACAGCACTGGCCACGTCCAGGCCAGGACATTTCCACAGCAGTTTCTAATTTATAATTTTGAAATCAGGAAAGCCAATGCCTCTGGCTTTACTCTTTCTTAGTCATCACTTTTTTAAAAAAGCTGTTTGGAGTGCTCATTGTTTCCATGTAGATTTTAAGATTAATCTTTATTCCTTCAGAAAATGACATCTTGGGAGATCATTGTTTATAAACCTGGGGGAGGGTAGATAAAGAATATTCAAATTAGGAACATAATCCTAGAACAAACTAGTTGATAAATGTGGATGTCTTTTTCTACAAGGATCAGCACTGGTGAGGCAGAGGCAATAATCATGGCCTTTTTGCTGTGTGACATCATCAGTTCACTCAATGTGTGTGCTGTATTGGTCTTATCTACTTAGGCAGCTCTTGCATCTTCAGAGTCACACTTCACAATCTGCCAATAAACATGGCACAACTACTGTTTGATTGGCAATGTCCCATTCTCCCCTCCAAGGTGGTATCTGGGTAGGTAGAGACTGGGAAGAGCTGATGTGTCCCAGGCATAGGGAAGGCAACCAGAGACAAGGAAGAACAAACCATAAATACTCCCCTCTGAAATAGAGTTGGCCAGCTGATGTCAAAGACTGATGAAACTAAGGTCTCATGCCTTTTGGTCAGTCTGGGATGGGAGGTTTCAGAATGCTGCCACAGCTGCCATGTGTGTTTCTGTCCATCACTGATGCAGGTCATGTGACTCTCTATACAGTGCCACTCTGCTCTTCAGCTGAGCTATCTGATGGCCCCAGTCTAGAGCCACACTGTGCTACATCACATTCATCACCCTCTTTGTTTCTCAGGGGCCCATGTGTTGGTGAGCAGACACCAACACAGTGCTGTGGAATAACTCTCTTGTACACTGTAAACATTTTTTACTTGTGTTGGTTTAATAAAATGCTGATTGGCCAGCAGGCAATCAGGAAGTAGAGGCAGGGCAACCAGACAAGGAGAATTCTGGGAAGAGGAAGGGCAGAGAAGTGGATGCCACCAGCCAGGTGTAGAGGAAGCAAGATGAGAATATCTTACTGAGCAAAGGTACCAATCCATATGGGTTAATTATGGGTTAATTTAAATGTAAGAACTAGTTAGTAATAAGCCTGAACTATTGGCTCAGCATTTACTATAATATTAAGACTCTGAGTTAATTACTTTATAAGCAGCAGCAGGACCACGGGTAGAGAGATTTGTTTGGACCACAGGCCCTGGCAGGACAGAAAATCTTTCAACTACACAGTGGTGTTGCCCCAGGAGAAAGCACACTATGATCTCTGCACTTTCTGATTCCCTTTCACTCAGCACACACACTCTCGCTCTAATCTCAGCCCAGAGAGGCACAGTGAGACCCACATGCTGCACTGTTAGCTCTCTTCCTGTTGACTACCTGTATCCCACAATCCTCCATGGCTGTAAAGAGCCAGGTGTCATTTTCTCCTTTTTTTTCAGAGTTTAACTTTATGGTTAGCCCTCTGAGCCTGGCTTTCAGTATGCCTGAGCAAAGCCTGGTTTTCTAAGTTTATTGTTTGGCTGCAAAGTTCTCTTTGTGAACTCAGAAACTGAATGTCATCTTCCATGGTCCTTATATTTTGGCTACAACATGTTGACCCTTTGTAGTCATGGTGTCTGCACCCGTTGATTTAACTAACCACAAATGGAAATATTTGAAAGAAAATCATGTCTACTGAACATGAAAAGACTTTTCTCTTGTTCAATATTTTCTAAGCAATTTACATTTACATGTTTACATTGTAATATAAGTAATTGAGAGGTGATTTACATATATAATTGGATATGTGTAGGTTCTATGCAGATACTACATTTTATTCAAGGGTCTTCAGCACCTAGTTAGTTTTAATTGTCAACATGACACAATAGAGAATTCCTTAGAAAGAAAGTCTCAGTGAAGAGTTACCTAGATAAGGTTAGTTGTGGGTGTGTTTGTAATAGACTGTCTTGATTACATTAATTGATGGGGAAAGATCCAGCCTACTGTGGATGGCACCATTCCCTAGGCTGTGGGTGGCACCATTCCCTAGGCTGAGGGTGGCACCATTCCCTAGGCTGAGGGTGGCACCATTCCCTAGGCTGAGGGTGGCACCATTCCCTAGGCTGAGGGCAGTACCATTTCCTAGGCAGGGTCCTTGGCTGTATGGGTAGAGAAAGGAGCCTGAGCACTAGTACACATGTCTGTACTTGCTTTTTTTCTGCCTCTTTCTACTCTTGGCTGTGCTGTGGTGAGCTGATGATGTTCCTGCATTGAACTGCCTGAAATGATGGATGGACTGTAACCTGGAATGTTAGTCAAATAAACCTTTTCTCTGAAGTTGATTTTGTCAGGGTATTTCATCATAGTGACAGAGAAGGGAACTGGGTCAGTGTCTTTGGCAGCCCCCCCCTCCCAGTCAGCTGATTTTTAAGGACCCCTGGTACAGAGATGATTTCCCTAACCCACCGCACTGAGGGAAATTTTCCTATAGGGAAACAAAATCACCAAGGAGACAGGATTAGGATGAGTTGTTGAGGGAGAAATGGAGATCTAGGAGAAGAGGGCTTTCTTTGGTCAGGGCAGGAGGGTGGAGTGAACGTACTTTGTGTCCTCCGCTAAAACCATCTGAGTCTCCAGGAGAGACATAAAGTCAGGAAGTTGTCAGAAAGAAAGAGTCAGCCTCACAGGAAGTAGGAAAGCAGGACTGATCATTCATCTCATAATTCTGTTTCCAGCATGTTCTTCAGTCACATTCTAGGCTAGGCCTCTTCCTGCTGAAGAAGAGGACACACAGCCCCACCCTTTGTCCACCCACCCATTTTCCATCATGGATAGCTTCCAGCCTGCACGTCACTTTGGATTTAGTACTGCCCCATCAATTTTATTATAAGTGATGGTCCACACTCTCTGAAGAATGCTTTCACCCTTATCTATAAAATATCCCTGACCCCCTACCCAGGCTATGCTTTCCTCCATGAACAAATTACACCTGGCCTCTTTCCACCTGGGCAGCAGACAGGGAGCATTTGGCATGGGGACTTGGCTTGTCTCCACACAGTCTGTTTGTCAAGGATGGTAGTTTTGTGGTGAGCTCGCTGGCCTGGGAATCCTAATAACCCTGGATTTGTAGGCAATTTGGGATGAGTTATTTGTTTCTATTCTTCATGTAGCTTTTCTGTAGAAGAAGGAGAATTATAACACAGTGTTTCGCAGCCATAACAAAATGATGAAAATGAAAGTGGTCACCTCGGCCTAACCACGGACTTGGGTGCCGCCAAAGAATTGCAGAACAAAATGTTATCATTCTTTGAGGGGATCGTGTTTCAGAAAGAGCTCTGTGTTAGTCACTCATTTTGGGGATATATATGTGTGTAATATACATATATATTTATATGAAATAAAGAAAGAAATAAACTGTGGCAGTCAGGGGTGGACAGGTTACACTTTCTGCTGTTGTTAAGTTCCACAATAGTTTGCACAGTGAATCACGGAGGCCCCTGAAGGGCTCCATCTAGGCCTGGTGACAAGCGCTCTAGGTAGATATTGAAGCCAGAGTATTTCCATGCATCATTGGGGCTTTAAATCCTAAATCACTGTGTAACATGCATGCTTTGGTTTAGGCTACCCCACTAAGCATGTCGGCTGGCTCCCCTGCTCTGGAGCCATCTCCTAATAAGTGAACACACAAAACAGCCCTTTCTTTTCTGAAGCTGCGAGCTCGTGTGCTATAAACACGGGTCTGAGGTTAGAAGATCGAATTCCGAGAATATCAACAATCTGTCTTACCTCATTAATCAGAGATTTATGATCTCTTGAGTCTGAGGAGCCCCAGGGCCGTCATTGATAATTCCCTGTCAAGGGGAGACGTAATCATCCCGACGTGTGCTTAAAGAGGAATTTTCCCCCTTGTTGATTTTATGTAGGAAATGATTATGAGGGAAATGCTGGCTCGCTCAGAGGTTCTGTGGCTTTGGGAAGAGGCCTAGGACTGGGGTGGTGGGGGTGCAGTGACACACACAGCCCCTCAGATAGGGCTCAGCCTAAAGAAATGCAGCAATTTGCTGGACGAGGCTGCCACATGGTCTGTTCCAGAGCAACAAAAGAAATAATCAACCCTCAGGCTCACCCCTCTCCCCCAGATACCATTATGCCATATTTGAATCACATTATTAAGATCAAGTATGAGTTTTACTCTGATTCTCCCCACATCCTTAAAGGGCAGGCAAGTCTACTTAGTGACCTACGGCTCATTCTTCTGGCCTCTCTGGCCCCAGATGGCTCCATCTCAGTTCTTCAAGATTTGCCAAAAATAAACTAGGCTAAGAGCATATCCCTACAACAACTAAGCCTGACACCCAAGGTGGGGGCACTCAGGTCTATGCTGACCCTCCTGCAGTCATTTACCATTGACTCTCGGGATGAAGGATGCTCTGGATCCCCTGCAAATGCCCAAATCTCCAAAATCTCAGATCTCTATAATAGAAAGTGATAATGTTTGCATTTCCAACACATCCTCCAATGTACTTTAAATCATTTCTAGATGACTTATAATACCTAACAGGATACAGATAACATCTAAGTTGTCCAACGGGTTGGTTGCTTGTGGATAGCGTACAAGGTAAGTCAGCATGCACTTAGCATAGACGCAATTTTGTTTTGAATATTTTGATATGGTTGGTTGAGTCTGTGGATACACAAAGCACAGATACAGAGTGCTGGTCATAGAACACATTCTCCACCGCAAAAATCTGGTTTGTGTCAAGAAAGATGCATGTTTTCCCAGGCTGGGTATAATAACCATGTGCTATGCTTGGACGTGTTCAGGGATACAGGCTCCTAAGAACTGTCAGCCATACCTACCAAGTCAAGGAAAGTCTGCAAAATAAGGGTCTGGCTTAAAGGGGTTTGAAGGGAGCTACCACGGAGAGAAATTCAACTGCTTCTGATTGAGTCTGTAGGGTCAGAAACATCGGACAAGCCTGTTCCAGTATGTAGAGGGATAGCTTCAGATCCTGGATGACAGTCTAAGTCCACACTGAATGGAGCTAGTGTTGAGTCACTTTGAATCTCTCCAAAGGAAAGGGTGATTCTGTGTGTGTGTGTGTGGTGTGAGTGTGCATGCACATGTGTGAGCATTTATATGGAGACCAAAAGTTGATGTTGGCTATTTTCCTCCATTGCTATCCATCTTATTTTTTGAGACATGGTCTCACATAACCTAGAGCTCACCAGCTCAGATTAGCTGGCTAGGCAGCTTGCTTTGGCTTCAGAGAGCTGTAATGGAGAGTGGGTTCCTATGCTCATGCAGCATTTATGTGGGTTCTGTGGATCTGAATTCCAGTCCTCACAAACAGCAAATGCTTTCACCACTGAGACCCCAAATGTGCTGTTGTAAGCCACAGAGGTCTAGGAATGGTGTATCCACTGGATAATACAACTGTTGATTTGCCATCAAGTGTAGGAGAGGGATTCCAGTGGGAGCCAGACCATAGAAATGTTAGGAAGATTGAACTAATGTTTGTGAAGTACTCAGGCACCGAGCAAGAGCTTCGGAAAAGCTGATATAACAGAAGTAAAGAAAGAAATGCCCACACCAAGGGAAGGGCTCAGTGGGAAGGTCATCCACAGAGTGAGGACCTGAGTTCAGATTCCCAGAATCCAACTAAAAGCTGGATATGGCAGCATGTGTTTGTAACCCCAGTGCTGGTGGGGGGGGTGAAGACAGGGGGTTCCAGGAAGCTTGCTGGCCAGCCAGGCGAACTGAGAAACAAGCTGCAGTTTGAGTGAAAGACTCTGCCTTGAGATGCGAGCTGTGCGTTCAGTGTCTTCAAAAGTAAATTGGAGAGTGATAGAGGAAGATAATGAAAATTGACCTCTTGCCTCTATGTAAACACACACACACACACACACACACACACACACTTACTTTTTTTTTTTAAAGAAAAGAGGGGTTGGAAAAACAGCCTAGTGATTAAAATTAAGAAAAAGTCTTGGAATAGATGGAACTTAGGTTACCATAGAACCCATGACCAATAGTTCACAAAGGCCTGTAATTTCAGCTCCAGGGGATCTGACCCCTAGGGCAGGAACTGCACTCATATGCACATACCTACACACAGCCATTTACACATACAACTAAATCTGAAATAAATCTTTGAAGGAAAGAGAAAATAGGGCTGGAGAGATGGCTCAGCGGTTAAGAGCACTGACTGTTCTTCCAGAGGTCCTGAGTTCAATTCCCAGCAACCACATGATGGCTCACAACCATCTATGATGACATCTGGTACCCTCTTCTGTACACTGTATACATAATAAGTAAATACATCTTTTAAAAAGAGAGAGATATAAAAAATTAGGAATTTTTTTGTTAGATTTTTGCCCTCTATTTGGTATGCACATGCACACACCCATGTCACACACAGGTGTGGAAGTCAGAGGACATCTTGGTGGGAGTCTGCTCTCTCCTTCTGCCTCATGGGCTTGGGGAACTGAACTCAGGTCATCAGCCTTAGCCGCAAGCCTCCTTACCCAGTGAGCCCTCTCAGCAGCCCAGAAATAGGAGGTATTTTCATGGAATATTCACTTTTGATTTGTAAGGTTTAGGCACAGATCATCCATACTGTGAATGCACAACCCAGCAGTATCTCCTCTGCTTTTACAGAATTTCCTGTGATTCTCCAGAGAAACAGGGATTTGTAATGAGTCTGTTGTGTGAGCTGGGCTCCAAGGACTGCTAGGTTACTGATGCTCCTACAACAATCCTCCCCTACTGTGACTTATAAATGCTTCCTTTCGAGTGAGTTCTATGGCCTCTGTATCCCTTTCTGATGTAGGCATTAGAAGGTCGCTGTGCAAAACCATTTTCTAGGACATACACACAGTCAAGCCTCCAGAACCTTCAGGTGGTGGTCCATTTCCTCCAGTCCTACCCTCCCTCCAAATTAACTCTCAGACCAGGTAACATTCCACCCCAGTGGACCTTGCTGAAGCTTTGGGGTTTAGGATCATAAATCAGAGGCCCCCAGTGATGGGTGAACAGCAGAAGGAGGAATCTGTTGCTGCCGCTGGTCTCTAACAATAAACTCCTGGGAATGTGAACATTGAGATAAAAGTCGAGAGTGAACGCTAAGAATGCCAGAGACGTTGTCCAGAATGTATCTTCAGCTTTCTGTGAGTTTATTGCCAGCCCTGGGTTTTACCAACCACATCATATGTCAAAGTTGCAAAGAAAGACAGCCTGACATCCAAGACTCACCAAAAGTTAGTCAGCCTGACAGGAGAAGCCAACCCTGCCTCAGCCTGGATTGTGAAGGGCATCCACACTCAGAAAGAGCTCCTGCCTAGAAATTGGTTCCAGTTTCTTCCTCTATCTGTCTCACAACACACCCGGGGGAGCGATAGTTGATGCAGACAAGCAATAATTCTCTCCACCACACAACCTCTGCTACAAGGTAGAGAAGCCGGGAGGGACCAAGAATGCCAAGAGCCAACTGCCCATTAATGGATGCTGAATGCTGCTGCCTTGGGAGGAGGGAACCAGCTGGTTTGTAGCTATTGTTCTGAAGACAGGCTCCCAGATAGTCAGTCCCTGATGCAAGGTTCACAAATACTCCTTCACTGGAAGACACTCACACAAACCCTTTCATTTGGGAGGACAATAGCAGAAGGATGTGGGTGTGGCCGAACCACAGGTTAGCCCTTTATCACCACATTTTGCTTGAAGTATTTCTTAAATTGAGGACAATTCCCACTTTGTCCCCTCTGTCTCTTTCTGTGGTTCACAAACATCCTTCCTGGCTCTTCTTAACATAAAAAGAGTCTTTCTGCTAGCCTGACCTTGTCCAGGCTCCATTCACCTCAGATCCATGGGTCACATACTCAGAGCAATTAGAGTGGCTTTAGCTCATGATTTAGTTCACAGAGGGGTGGAGAGGAAACTGAGGCTTGTTGGGAGAAGGCAGACCACTCCATTTTCCTCTTCTCATGAGCTCCCCTCCAAGGACATTCACCTACTATGAGGCAGCTCAAGGGGAGATGAGAGAGATTTGGAAATTCTTCCCTGCTGCTGTCTCAGGGACTCACATGTGACCATGTGACAGGCAGGCAGGCAAGAATGTATGTGAATCTGGAAAAAGGACAGTAGAAACAGGACTGGGGGGGGCACAACAAAAAGCATCCTTCTCGCCAATGCATCCAGCATGCGACGCATCACTCAGAACCTCCCTTAAGAGATGCCTTACTCACTGGCGGGGTCCCTTCGCTTTTGATCTGAAGCCATACTGTTTTGTGAGTACTCCATCTAAGGGCTGGCCTGTTTTGTGGGTACTCCATCTAAGGGCGGGCCTGTTTTGGGGGTACTCCATCTAAGGGCTGGCTAGGAAGAAGGAAGGTCTATGACTCAGCAATGTCCTTCAGTGTGTGTCTTCTCTATAGGGAGAGAATAGATCTTGATGTAAAGCTTCTGTTTGGGCTTCTCTGGAACCCTGGAATGTGATACAGGGGTAAGGGGTGGGGGTTATCTTAAATACTGTGGTCATTTGGGTACTTTTATCTGGTGGCTCTTCAAAACTTAAAAATGCAAATATGAATGAGAACAAAATCTATTGCTCTCAACCCCAGGTGCTGTTTCAAACACTCCCTCTGCCATTTCTTTATTTCAGAATTTTATTTAGTTGCTGGTAGTGGTGGTGGTGTGTGTGTATGTGTGTGTGTGTGTGAGAGAGAGAGAGAAAGACAGAGACAGAGACAGAGACAGAGAGAGACTTGATGGGCCTGGGGACAGCACTCTGGTCATCAGCATTGGCCCTTCATCCACTGAACCATTTCACCCACCACTGGCATCTCTTTAAAATCTCAGGCTCGCTGTGGCAGTGTGCTATTGCTGAACAGTCATCCTTATGTCACTGATGTCATTTAAATCCAATGACCAATAGTGGGAGGGCAGGTACTAAAGATCAAATGCAGGTTCCAGGACATGCCAGCAATGCTCTACCACTGAGCTACACCCCTAGCCCACAACAGCCAACGACTTACTCCATTAACCAATTTGGCTGTTGCTGAATTGAGAGGTTCAGCTCAACACAACTGAGGGGTCAGCTTTGAGGGAGACAGTACCACTCACCTGGGGTCTGGCTCTCTGTTGCCTGGTCTCCTGAGACAATAACGTGCCAGGGCCCAGCATGTGCCACCACAGACAGAGCTCCATGTTCTCAACTGTGATGACCATGTTCTCGAAACCAGAGCCAGAAGAATCCCTAACCACCTTAGCTGACTTCACTGGGCATTGTGTCCCAGTGGTCAGGGAAATAGTGGGGCAGCCATTACTTCGTAACGGTGAAGACTGGACTGGCTGGGGTGAGGATATAATTCAGGGCTGGTTGGCGGAAGCCGGATAACATAAAGCCAAGATCCTGTATCTTGATGATTTGAGGAGCACAGGGTAGAAAGATGACCTTTTAACAAACACCCTCCAAACTCAGACCTTAATCTTTAAGTCACTATGGCCTTTCATAGCACCCTGCTGTATGATAGGATGCACATTGTTTCAGCTTCTTAGGAAAAACAATCAGCCTGAGTTTAATTACTACTCAAAATTTAGCTGTCAGGGTGACTTTGGGAAGATGAGGAGGACTGAGGGGGAGGGGCCCAAGAAAAGGCAACACACATACACACACACACACACACACACACACACACACACACACACACACACACGAGAATTCACAAAACTTGGACTGTGATCACTAGCTGTCCCTACATTATCATAGCAGTGTCTATAACTCACTTTGCATGTTCTCTGAATGTCTGTGCATATGGAGGTCAGAGGTCAACCTCCGGTGACTTCCTCCATCATTCCCTACATGATTATTTTGGGACAATGCCTCCCACTTGGAAAGGGTCTCTCTGCCTCTGACTGGCTGGCTAGTGAGCCTCCCCCCTTTCCTCGCCAGCACTGCTGTCACAGACTTGGATGGCTACAGCTGGTTTTTGCAGAGAGACAGGGGAATTGAACTTGAATCATTACACTTTCAGGGCAGACACTTTACTGATCCATTTCTCCTGCCCTGTAATAACAAAAGTAATAGACACAAGCAGAAAAATACTAACAGTTGTTAAATCTGGAAATCCAGTGCATGGATATTCATATCTTGTTGTTTCTTGTGGGCTCTTCTATGATATAAGATAAAAATTAGAAGACTGGAAGAAAAATAGATACATAAATATAAATAAAGAAAAACCTCTGAGGGAGACAGCTGCCTTTTGTTCCTCCCACCCCACCACCAATATCCTAATGGTTCTATGCGGAAAGCCACACACTCTATAAGATTTTTGTTTGTTTGTTTTTGAGTAGTAATATTATTGGCACAGTTTAGAAACAGTTCAAAGTGTGTGTGGGGGGGTGAGCAGAACTCTGAATCTCCCACTAAGCCTGCAATGCATTATAGAAACAGTTGTCATGGATATAAGTAAGGAAGACTCCATGATTAACATGTTTTCACATATAACTCACCCACCCATCCCGCACAACACAGAGCGGTGTGTGATGGCACCAAGGCTCACTACCAGTCCATTCTGTCCTGTTCTCTTTATCCAATACATGGTCGAGGGTGTTCATGGAGGCATGAATGCTGCTCAGCCTCCTCTGCCCATATTCCTCTGACTCTCACCCAGGGTGACAGCCCAGGATTCAGGCTCTCACCCAGGGTAATGGTTCAGGATTCAGGACCAGTCTTGAGTGGAAGGTTTCCAGGAGGCTGAAGAAGGAGTCATCATGGGGGAGTGAACTTCAGACCCACCCACAGATGGAGGAGATGGCTGTTCTTGAAAGACGATGCCCATTAGACATTACCTCCAGGTGCCCTGATTGATGGAGACAGGCCCTGCCAGATTCCAGACTGGAGATTCCAGAAGAGCTCTCATACTAGGAGTGATATTTTCTTGGACTGTCACCAAGGATTATGAAGAACTTTTCTCACCCCTACACACACTCTAAGGTATGAGGAATAAAGGTCAATATTTGGAGAATTGACATAATCAAAGACATAGAGATGGGTTTCCCCGGGTGAAATCTGAAGAGTTCCTCATCTCATACCATCATCTCAGCCTGATTGTGCTCTCTCTAAAATGAGACCAGCCAGCTTCAATGGTCTCCAAAGCTCACAGGCTTTATTCTACATCATCCTCTTGACAGTCTATAACTGGTGCCGATGGGGAAGTGATCTGCCATCCGGGCTTATTATCC
Source organism: Sigmodon hispidus (assembly GCA_004025045.1). Lineage (NCBI taxonomy): Eukaryota > Metazoa > Chordata > Mammalia > Rodentia > Cricetidae > Sigmodon > Sigmodon hispidus. Next base: position 49,909 of record PVIH01003040.1, on the reverse strand, counting down.
TTTTACTGCCTGGAATTGGGTTTATTTGGCTTGGTTTGGGGTCTCTGTGTAATTACAGGCCTGTTGTAATCTGAATCTGTACAGGGGAGTTGCGTGGGCTGTGGCCACATGAACTGCATGTATTCCTTCTCCGGGGCACACCTCAGAGGGTATCAGGTCCCCCCTCCTTTTTCTCCTCCCTCTGTTTCGTTTGTTTTTGAAACAGAGTCTCACCATGTAGTCCAGGTTGGCCTTGAATCTGCAATACAGCCCAGGCTAGCTTAAAACGTCTGCATTTCCCATCTCCACTTTTTCAGTGCCAGAGTACAGCCCTCTGATTCATGGTAGTGTGGCCAGTGTGCCTTTCACTATAGGTAACCTTGCCATATAGAATCCTGTCGCTCTAACCACTAAGCTCTACAGCCCTCAGCAGCTCTTGGGGAAGAAGAAATTAAAGAGAAGGACTTGGTTTTTCTTAGCATCCGTCACACTTAGCCACAGAAGCCAAGAGACTCATCACCATAGTCAACCTGATTCTTGGTAATAAATGAATATCAGTCATCTTGGTTATCAGGCTAAGAATTCTTAAGCCTGACTACATTCATATCTCTCTCTCTCTCTCTCTCTCTCTCTGACTAGAGAAGGTAAAAAATTAGATTTGGATTTTGTTTTGTTTTTTAAATTTTATTTTATGTATATGGGTGTTTTGCCTAAATGTATGTCTGTATACTACTTATGTGCCTATGGCCCATGGAGGCCATTGGATACCCCGGAACTGGAGTTACAGATGGTTTGAACTGCCATGTGAATGCTAGAAATTAAACCCGTGTTCTCGGGAAGAGTAGCCAGTGCTCTTAACTGCTGAGCTGTCTCTTCAGCCCTAAACTCAGTTTTTCAAACAAGTGTTTTTAGAAAACTGTGGTCAAAACTGTGTCTGGAATTCTGACTAAAATTTAGAGTGCACTACAAATTAAATATGTTCTGACAAATGATTAATCTAAGCCTGTGAAATGGGTCTAGGGAAGATCTTAAGTTTGTAATTCATTCCGTGGATGAGCTGAACAAACTGATGCATAGCAGTTACCAGGCTCTAGTGGACTGCAGCTGGCCCCCAAATAACAGCTGTCACCGTGTCTAACCTTACCTCCTCCCATTTCCATGCCCAAAGTGAAGACATCATTTACCAAATGAGAATTAGAGACTATCGGGACCAAGTCACTCTATCTGTGTGAGCCACACTGTGGTACCTAGAGAGCAAGCAGACTGATGTTCTGGGTGTTACAACATCAAAGGTTACACAGGGAGGGGAATCACAAATAGAAAATTCGGAGAACCACAGGAGTCTGGGCACCATGCAGATGCTCAAGTTGGAGCTTGAAGAATTTGTAAATGAGAAGAATGACTTGTTTCATGCATCTTTTCCTCTCTGTAACTTACTCCATTGATGCCACAGAAAAAAACAAAAATAAAAACCCACTGCCTGGGCCAACAGCAATAGAACCTTTAGAAGAAAAGATAAGTTGGTACTGTCAAAACTAGGACTCATGGTTTTTGTTTGTCAGTTTATCTTATTCATTTGTGTCAGGAAAACTCTATAGATCTACAGATATATTGCTTAGCCTTGTCCTAAGGACATGAACTTAGCCCGGTCCTACTATGGAAAGTCAAAATGTAACCATCAGTGTGTATGAGTTACTTTTCTGTTGCTGTGATAAAACACCAGGACCAAAGGAACTAGCTCACTGGAGGAAACGTTTATTTGGTTTATGGCTCCAGACGCATAAGAGGCCATTATGGTGGGAAGGCCTGGCGATAACAGGGCACAGCAATGGGAAACAGAGAGATCACAACTCATCAGGAGACACCAGGCAGAGAGTGAACACTAGGTGAGGAGAGACTATGAACACGCAAACATTCCCCAGGGACTCACTTCCTACAGAAAGCCTCTACCTCCCAAAGGTTTCACAACCAACTTGGGACCAAGTGCTCAAATACTCCTGACAATGGGACATTTCTCATTCAAACCATCACAAAATGAATTTCATGTGCTTCAACAAATATTTAAAAGTTCAAAGAACAACAATACATTTGCTTTCCTTTTGGTCTGAGACAGGGTCTCACTGCTTAGCCTCCCTGGCTGTCCTGGAATTTACTCTGTAGACCAGGCTGGCCTCAGACTCAGAGATCTGTCTTCCTCTGCCTCCTGAGTGCTGGGATTAAAGGCGTGTACACCATACCTGGTTAAAATCAATACTATTTTACAACAATGTTACAAACTTCAAATAACTAGGAATAAATTTAATTAAATACATGTAAGTTACATCTGCCCTTCTTAGCTTAATTGTCAACATTGATGCAGATTAACACAGCCCAGAGTCATCTGAGAGAAAACTTTGACTGAGGAATTTCCCAGGTCAGATTGGACTGTGGGCGTGTCTGTGGGACAGGGTCTTGATTATTAGTTGATTCAGGATGCTCCTGCCCACTGTGAGCAGCACCATCTCTAGGCAGCTGGTCCTGGACCATATAAGATAGTTAAGCATGAGTCTATGGGAAAGCCAGTCAATGAGCATCATCCCCCATGGGTTCTTCCTCAGGTCTCTGCCCTGACTTCCCTTAGTGATGAACTGTGACCTTTAGGTGTAAGATAAAGATACCATTTTTTCCCCCAAGATGCTTTGGGAAGTATTTTTTTTTTAATCACAGTTGCAGCAGAAAGGACTCAAAAATAATTTCTCTATACAAACTCTGAAGTATAACTAAAAAAAATTAAAGAGGCCTACAGAAGGATATCCTATGTTCACTGACTGGAAGACACAATGTTTTAAGACACTTATGTTTTATAAATATATATATTTGTTCACAGAAACTGTATAAAAATCCCAGCAGATGTCTTTAAGAGAAATTAATAAAATAACATGTGTAGAAATGCAAAAGATTTAAACTACTGCAATAGTCACTTTTCTGTTGCTGTGGTAAGTTGCCATGCCCGAAGCAACTGGGAGAACGGTTTATTGTCGTACATGTTGCTTAAACTGGAAACACAACAATCATACAATCTTCTGTGATGAATAAGAATGAACTGTGGAAACATCTGGCGAGGCAGACAAACCTCTAATACAACATATCAAGCAACAGAAGTGAAACCTAAAGGTGCTGCAGAAAGTTAATTCCATTCAGGGAAATCTAAACAAAGGTAACTTAGAAACCAGAGGGGCTTGAGGAGAGAGGCTGGAGGATGTTGAGGAGAGAGACTGGAGGGAGCTGAGGAGAGAGGCTGGAGGGTGCTGAGGAGAGAGACTGGAGGGTGCTGAGGAGAGAGACTGGAGGATGCTGAGGAGAGAGGCTAGAAGATGCTGAGGAGAGAGGCTGGAGGGAGCTGAGGAGAGAGGCTAGAGGGTGGTGAGGAGAGAGACTGGAGGGAGCTGAGGAGAGAGGCTGGAGGGAGCTGAGGAGAGAGACTGGAGGGAGCTGAGGAGAGAGACTGGAGGGAGCTGAGGAGAGAGAGACTGGAGGGAGCTGAGGAGAGAGGCTGGAGGGAGCTGAGGAGAGAGGCTGGAGGATGCTGAGGAGAGAGGCTGGAGGGTGCTGAGGAGAGAGGCTGGAGGATGTTGAGGAGAGAGACTGGAGGATGCTGAGGAGAGAGATTGGAGGATACTGAGGAGAGAGACTGGAGGGAGCTGAGGAGAGAGAGACTGGAGTATGCCTATGTATGTCATTTATGATAATTATATCCAAATAAAAACTTTAAGAAATGAAAACTAATTAAGGGAAGGAATTACTATATATTTTCATGGCTCCCAGGGACAAACTTGACTAGGGCAGCGAGAGAATGGAGGAAAACCATACAGACGGAACCGAGCGATTGCGTGGTCTGGTCCCTCAGCTGGGGAACGTGTGCTTTATACACAACTGCTTACAATTGTTTTTCTTCTTTCCATTCGTGTGTTTCTTTATCCTTTTTTTTCTTCCTTTCTCTGTATCCCTTTTCTGCTGTTTTAACTTTGGTTCAGTGACTGTGCCTTAATCTCCTGCTATCTCAGAGGAGCAGTTGCATCTCTGCAGTTACCAGCCTGCTTCTCCAGCAGTCTGGTGAGAATTCTGTTCCCGAAGGCCCCAGCCCTGACACTGCTGATAAATAGCTTTAATTAAATCTCTATCATTCTAATTATGAATGAGACTTGAGATTCAAAGGCTGAGGCAGAAACCTTCCAGCCAGAGAGGGTGAGTAGCTACTAGTTAACGTTTTCTCTTTGCTGGTGTCCACAGAGGAACCATGCTTTTTCCTCACCAAACAGAAAATCTTGTGCCACTCCAGACCCCACCCTGTTCCTTCCTGTACCTCTGCCTCTCCAGGTGCCCTCTGCCGCCTTAGGATTACTTTCTATCAACTAGATGCTAAGTTAGTCTCCTTATCCAAAGTTGATTTTCGTTGACTAATGCAAATGCAAACTCGGGGTGCACAGTGTGATTGGATACCCCCAACACTTTCCCATTACCCCTTTCATCTGGATAAGCAAACTTCTCCCGGGAGCATGCCCTCATCTGACCTGTGAGAGTCCCCTGCAGCCAATGTTTACACCCGTGTCCTTGTTTGGGCACCATTCGCTGCATCCATACTCAGCTTCCAAACACTTAGACCTGACAGAAGGCAGTGATGGAACACAGAAAAATCAGACAGACCAACACAGACAGAGAGCTGGGGTTAGATGGATTGAGCTCTTGGATGGGGAAACCTTAGCCCCTAGAAGCTCGGAGTGTTTATTTTATACAAGGTTGAACAGAAAGGTGGGGTTGTTACATATAGACAAACAAGGAAGCCAGGTGTGTGGCATGCAAATGGCTCAAAGCCTAAGCTCATCTTGGTAGAAACAGCCTCTCTAGCAGAGTGGTCTTCAGGCCACAAACATCCAAGGAAGGAAAGCTGCGGCAGAAATACTTTGCACACATTATCAACATCGACACATGGATCTGAGGGAGACCTTACCCTTTCCTTATGAGCTGCAACCCTCTGGGAAGAAGGCTTTGCCATCACTCCACTGGTCTGAGCCTCTGGAGTCCTTAACATGTCCATATCAACAACACACATTCAGTCAGGACTTCACTCACTCAGGGCTTCCTCCACACCCTGTAAGAAATGTTTGATCCCAGGGTGGCCCCATTCATCTAAGGTTCTCTATGTTTTCGCAGTGTGCCGGTGTGGATTGTGTCATACACCCTATTAGACTGTAGCCCTCTTTAAAGTTCTTAGAACTCTGTTCCTGAAAAATTGTTTTAACAAAAGCCTAATAGAATGCTTTTCCAATACAAAGAAACCATCTTCTCTCCTTAACCTGAGTGACTAAGTTTTTATTTAACTTAGTTAAATTTTAAAAAAAAGATCTTTTTTTTTTCATTTCTGCAAATTTACAAAGGACAGAGACAGTGAAACTCTTTCAAACCATTGGCCCAGTCCCCAAGACCCTCCTTCCTCCTGTCCCGCCCCCTCCACGGTGGCCCTTGGCTTCTGGTAGAGCAGTTGTAAGTCAGACTGACAGGAAAAAGAGGAGACACTGAACAGTGAGGGAGAGAATCAGCTTCTTTATCTCCCCCTGAGAATAAAGTTGGGCAACTCCACTGGCTGCTCTCTTAAGTAATTTTACTCCCACAGCATTGGAGCTTCTGCTTTGCAAGGACTGAAGATGATGATGATGATGGTGGTGCAGGTTGTAGCATCTACTTCTGTGGCTGCAGGGACCCCGGCCTACTCTTTGTGTCTTTAAGCCCTAGCTCACCCTGTGTGGCAGCTGCTACAGCCTGTCTGTAGCACCTAACTTCCATCAACTCTGTGAGGCAAGGACTGACAGACATATCTCCATTTTATAGACAAGGGACCGAAGGTAAGGGAGGGTTTCATAACCTGGCACTAGCATTGGAATCTAGATGGTGTGGCCTCAGAATCCTCATTCTTGACCTGCTCCTATGCAGTCTCGGGACACATTCAGCAAAAGAGAACAAAGACATCGGCAGGTGACCACTAGAGTCATGTTTATCAATGGAGACAGGCCTTGCTCACAGGGAACTAAGCAATGCTCGTCAGTGTAGATGTTCTCAGACTTACTTCACGTGGGTTTATGGATGGAATTTATTACACCATTAACCATTGGTGGGAGTCCTCTGGGTTCATACCTGGCCTTACTTCCTGTCTGGAGAAAGGAGCTGCCCTGGTGCCGGAGTACAGATAAATATATCACCACCTTTTCAGTCAAAGGACCCTAGGACTGAGTCTCTGTGAAACTCTTTAGTGGGGAATATGATGCAAGCCCTGGTGACCCTCAGTCCAAGCACTCAATGGCTTTTCTATTTCCTTTGGGATCCAATCTGGCCAGTAGCACACACAATCACAAAGCCTGTGTAACCCTGAGTAATTATTCAGTCTCCATGTCCTCAGTGATCAAAGCCACACCTTGTCACCAACTTGATAAAGAAAAGTTTGTCTATGTTCTGGCATTCCCTAGAGCTCGGCTGGATACACTAATGGCTCAGACAAGCCGGTGAATTAATCATTGACTCAATCTGCTCAACAGCACACAGAAGTTCCTCTTCTGTTCCTTCCATGTCTTTCTCCACGCTACATCCTGGTCTACCTTTCATGATGGAGGGAAACCCAAACACCAAAACGATGTCAGGCAGAGATGGCACTCACAGTGTTGACGTGTCCCCAGCTGGGTCCAGTGCAGTATCCACGCGTCTGTCCACAGCTCCTCTCGAACATCTTATGGGGCTTCTTGCCCAGGTGCCCTTGGCTCCTGCTGCTGCCTAGCAGGTTGTATGCTTACCCTAGGCAGCTTTCCTGACTCGCCCTCCCCACCAATCAGATCCACCTGGCTTTCCACTGGGCCCTCTTCTTCCCAAAGCTGCTGGACACTCTGCTGCTGCCCAAGATGCTCTCAACCTTCCCACAGTCCCAGCCTGAGGCACACCTCGTTTTAGTTATCAACGGTGCCCTTTCAGAACATGCATTCTGACTCTGTCCACTTTAAAAGAGGCCAGTGTCTCTCTCAGACCAGCTCACAGAGTCACTATTCTCTTAACAAAAGGCCAACCAAACTCTGAAAGTCTTTCGCTGACGTTTCTGCAGCTCAAATGACCTATTTTCTTAGGCCTCATTGTTGCTAATCACCACTGGCGACTCTCGGTGTCCAAATTCAGAAGAAAGCTCAGATTGAGAGTGGCATTAAGAAAGAGGAAAATATCCAGAGAAAAATCAAGGAGGTGAGGAGGTTCAGGGAAGAAATGCATATGGCGGAAGCATTGACAATCAGACTGGAGAGAGATGAGATAAGAGGCAGCCGGAGAGCTAGCTCACCCAGGTAGTGAGGAGAAATACGAGGAAAAGAGTCTCCTTAGGCGAAGGGGAAAACAGCAAGCTGTGGGGAAGACAGAGACATTGAAGAATAAAGATTCACTTGTAAATAACTTTATTACTAGGGTAAAGTGACAGAAATTGTCCTCAGTTCACCTGTTCACTGCCCAGGTTCCTCCGAAGCTCATTCACCTCCACTGTTGAGCGGAAGGCTGGTCTAGGAAGGTCTTCCCCAGCAGAAGAAGGCAAGGCTCGTGTTATTCCACAGTTGGCTTGAGGCTGGGCACACTTGCTGTTACTTGTTCTCACTTATCAGTATAATGTACACAAGACACCTCACTGTGAGAGACTCAGGCCTGAGCAAAGGGCAATGCATGGCAGATCCGGAAGCAAAGCTGTCCCAGCCCTAGTTACCTGAATGGCCTTGGTGGGTATCATATGTGCCTGAGTCTGTTTGATGTTTAAAATGAGTTTAGCAATACTGATGATTTAGGGGCTGGAGTGATGGCTCATGGGTAAAGTGCTCAATACACAAGCATAAAGAGAAAGCTGAGTGTGGCTATGCTTGTCTGTCACCCCAGTGTTGGGTGGAGACAGACAAATCCCTGGAGCTTGCTGTCTGGCTAAGACAGGTCAAGTGAGAGCTCTGTCTCAAAGACGAATGTGGGGAGAGACTGAGGATGACAGCTGATGTCAACCTCCACAGACAATGCACAGCTAGCACAGGCTAGCTCACACCTGGACACATATACTAACTAAAGCCTCTTACAGAGTTAATAGTGGAACTAGGGTTCACTTGTCTGCTAAACACAGTGCCTTTTTTAAAGGGGGAGGAGTCTTTTCTTTAAGTCTCTGGCGGATGAGATGAGGGCACAATCCCCTCTGCCTTCCAACTATATCATCTTAACTGTGCTGACCAGTATTATGTCAGTCAGATCAACACAAGCCAGAGTCTTCTGAGAGAAGAGAACCTCAACTGATAAACGCCTCCATCAGATCAGGCTGTAGGCAGGCCTGAAGGGCATTTACTGAGTGATCAATGGGGGAGGGCCCAGCCTGTGGTATGTGGTGCCACCCCTGGTTTGCTGGTCCTGGGTTCTATAAGAAAGTGGGCTGAGCAATCCATGGGAAGCAAGCCAATAAGAGGCTCCCCTTCATGGCCTCTGAACCAGCTCCTGCCTCCAGGTTCCTACCTTGTTTGAGTTCCTGTGTGATTTTCTTTCTTTCTTTCTTTCTTTTTTTTTTTTAAATTTTATTTATTTATTATGCATACAGTTTTACAGAAGAGGGCGCCAGACTTCATCATAGATGGTTGTGAGCCACCATGTGGTTTTGCTGGGAATTGAACTCAGGTCCTCTGGAAGAACAGTCAGTGCTCTTAACCTCTGAGCCATCTCTCCAGCCCCGATTTTCTTTACTAATATACAGTAACATGGAAGTCTAAGCCAAATAAACCCTTTTATCTCCAAGTTGCTTTTGGTCATGGTGTTATATCACAGTAATATTAACTCTAACTAAGACATTAACCATAGACATTCTCACAGAAACATCTAGAATAGCATTTAAATCTCATCTCTGCATCACAGCTTAACCAAGCTGACTCATAGAATGAAACTGTCGCCAAGGTATGCTTGCCCATGTGACCCCAGTGAAGAGCTCTGTGCCAGCCTTTAGGGATGGTACGTTAAGAAAATAATACAGAACTTCTTCACTGAATGATGCCTCGCATGGCAGTACGTTAAGAAAATAATACAGAACTTCTTCACTGAATGATGCCTCGCATGGCAGACCGTTCCTTGACACTATTGCCTTTCCCAACACATTCTGGGAAGTATGTGCATCAGGCAGCCTTAACAAACCAGCTTAGAGGACAGGGAGGCCCAGGTGAGGCGGCCAGGCAGAGGCCTGATCCTGCTGTCCTCTGGGAAGGTGAACAATTTTGATAAGAAAAATGGAAGGAAGAAAGGCATGGTGGTGCATGCTTTTAATCCCAGCACTCAGGAGGGAGGGGCCAGCAGATTTCTGTGGGTTCCGGGCTAGCCTGGTCTACATAGTGAGCTCCAGGACAGTCAGAGCTGTGTCTCAAAGACAGAGAGAGAGAGAGAGGAGGAAGAGAAGGAGGAAGAAAAAAGGCGTGCACTAGGCAGATGGGAGAAGATGTGGGTGAGAGTGATGAATGACGACGCCCATTGCAGTTAGCTTGAAGAAGGGCTGGCATGAATGCAAGCTATAAATCTAGAAAGGAGAAACAGATCAGGAGTGAGTAATGGGGTGGGGGTGAGATGTGTTATCTAAGGAACAGGGAATGAAGATGGGGAAATTTTCACAACAGGATCAGATATTTTAAAAGCAAATTTTGGACGTGTAATAGGCTTCAGAATGGCCATGGCAATGTTTCAACATCAGAATGAGATAGGTTGGGGAAAGAGTTCCATGTGGGGGTAGGAGGCACGATGAGGGAAGAGGTGGGAAAAGCCATCCGTGAGGGAGAGGGGGGAGGAGGAGGAGGAGGAGGAGGAGGAGGAGAAAACCAGGTGGTGGTGGGGAACAAGGGGACAGAAATTACAAGTACCCAGAGTCAGACACGCCTCAGATTCTGCTCCCCCATCTTGCATCCCCACGAGGCGGCATGGCACCCTAGTGTGGGAGTCATGTTTCCACTATTGCCAATCCAACATCCACCACTTTGTCTCACACATAATTTGACCCAAGTGATAGGTATTTTTGGACCCCTGATAGTGGGTTTTATCTGCCAATACAATAAGTCAGATCAAGCCAAATTAAAAAGAGCAGGCTTAATTTAGCCAAGCACTCTCAGTTGACCTTTCCAACCTCCCAAAAGTGGTCCCATGGCAGGTCTAGGGACCAGACCTTAAATATCCTGTAGGTGAGAGGTCTTGAGCTTCCGGGAAAGGAACCCAGACTTTTTGAGGGGAACAGGGTTTGGAGAGGAAGGAGTATGGCTGAGACTGAGCTTCCAATTCTCCCTACAACAGACCATCAGTCAGGAAGGAACTTTAAATCTCCAAGAACAGAAGTATCTAGACAGGACATTTTGTTCTGTGGAAATTTAAAGTTGGCCCCAATTCAACAAGACCTGCTCTGGGGTCTCCAATCATCAGGCCTCCACCTTGCTCACAAAGACAGCTGAACAGTTGTCTGGAAGCCTGTGTGAGCTTATGGCTCTGCAATAGGGCATACGCTGATGAATGGCCAAGGATCACAAAGCCTTAGGTGCCCACAGGCCCACTTTGGCTTCCTGCAGTGTGTGAGTAGTTGAAGTGACAAGACCTCAGACAGTTCAAGGTCAGACCAGGGAGAATGGATTAAGGGAGAGATGAAGCAAACCCTCCTTGCATAGAAAATGGCTTCAGGTCCTGAGAGGCACAGCAACCCTGTGGACTTTGTGACTTCTATAGACAAAGCTTTCTGAGTAGTGTGGCTGAGACTGGAGAGGTGGAGAATATCCTGGGTATGTAGCTTTAAAGGTGGTCAAAGTTGGGGCTGGAGAGATGGCTCAGAGGTTAAGAGCACGACTGCTCTTCCAGAGGTTCTGAGTTCATGTTTCCACTATTGCCAATCCAACATCCACCACTTTGTCTCACACATAATTTGACCCAAGTGATAGGTATTTTTGGATCCCTGATAGTGGGTTTTGTCTGCCAATACAATAAGTCAGATCAAGCCAAATTAAAAAGAGCAGGCTTAATTTAGCCAAGCACTCTCAGTTGACCTTTCCAGCAAAACCACATGGTGGCTCACAACCATCTATGATTAGGTCTGGCGCCCTCTTCTGTAAAACTGTATGCATAATAAATAAATAAATCAAAAAAAAATTTAAAAAAAGGTGGTCAAAGTCAGACAAGGCCTTCATATGGGCACCCTGCACTGGCTCAGGGATAGCTTGACAGGTACCAGAATTTCACTTCATGGTCTTTCTGCCAAACGGCACCTCTTCCTGCCTGCTGGGCCCAGCTGAAGGCTCCAGGGAGCCGCTCCGCACCCCTCTACCCCGCAGCTTGCTGGCAATAATGGGGCTCCTTGGTTCATGCAGCAACTGCCTGGCCTGTCTGATCAGAGCCTAAGCTGTACTCTTCTGATAAAAACACCAGCCATGTTTGAGTTTGGCCACCTTCACCCCATGTGCCTCAGTTTAGCTTGGTGATATCCGTCAAGATCTGATTTCCAAATCCAGTCACAGTCTGAGGTTCCAAGAATTTCAGGAATACTATTCAGTAACAGAAGGTAAAGGACACTAGAATGGTTGGGTGAAATGACACATGCTTTCAGTCTCAGCACTTGGGAGACAGAGGCAGGCAGGTGAATTTGAGGCTAGCCTGGTCTACATTGGTTTATACAGCCAGCCAGAGCTACATAGTAAGACTCTTACTTTATTTTTTTGGTTGTGAGCCTAGCCTTTAACAGCTGAGCCATCTCTTCAGCCCTCTTTATTTTTAAAAAATAATTTATTTAATGTTATTTTATGTGCATAGGTGTGAAGGTATCAGGGCCCCTTGAACTGGAGTTACAGACAGTTGTGAGCTGCCATGTGGGTACTGGGAATTGAACCTGGGTCCTCTGGAAGAGCAACAGCCAATGCTCTTAACCACTGAGCCATCTCTCCAGCCTCTGACCCTGCCTTTAATAATAATATTTTTAAAGCCATTTTATTCCCATATACTATTTTCTCCCCCAAATCACTTTGAAATGCTCTTTGCATTCTGGAAATCTGGTCTAGCCTCAGAACTTGGTCTAGCACAGACTAGCTTGGCTTTCACATGCAGGCATTTGTCAGAGCCTCCAGACTCCTTCCTGATGAGGAAGCTCAATTGCATGTTTCCTGTCCCTTCACACCTCAGTCCTGATTAGAAAGTCTCTCAGTGTTCAAGATGTAGAACCTCGGCAGCAATCTGCACCTTCAACCCTTCAACACCTGCCTCTGCAGGTTGAAGTGGGGATAGCCAGGTCCCATACCCGCCCCTGACAAAATTTGACTTACTATTAGGGAGTGTATTTACTTCAAGATAGAAACCACACCCACTCCCCTGGACTCTACTAGTTATAAAGGCTATCTCAGGGGTTCTGTTGGCTGTTAGCATCCTGTGAGATCAGGACTCATGCATAGACAACCGCATTTACTGACTCCTGAAAGACATCAGCAACACCCAGGGTGCACTCTTAGTGCCAAGAGAGCACTCAGGGCCTCTCACACTGTCAGTTCCTATACTGCTCTCTCCCTTCGTCTGCCAGAAGATCTATCTGGACACAGAAAAGGAGAGTGAGCGCCTGTCCCTGGGCAGGTCTGAACTTTCTGGAAAATGCTAACAAGGGAACTGATTTTACCACCAAGCCTGAGATAACTGGTCTGCATTCCAGATAAGACCATGAAGGAGGGCAAGCAGACAGGGACTGAAGTCACAGCCTCCTGTACATTGATCTCAGAGGAGAGGAAGCAGCCAGGCCACAGCCAGCTGCCTCCTGGTTATGCTTCGCTCTTTGCCATGGAGTCTGTTTTGGGTATAATCGGCTCCTGTATTGTGTGTTTACAGTCATGTACAGCCAGCCTACCTGTTGGAACACCCAGATCAGGAAGAATAGCAGGAGAATGAAGAAAGATGAAAGTGTTTATCTTAAAGATGCCTTCAAGTCCTGCACAAACACACCTGCCTCTTCAGCGCCTGCCTGGAGAGTGCCAGGAAACAGGCCATCCTTTTAGGTAGATGTGAGTGTGTGGGGAAAGACACCTGTAGCCACCGAGAGCTGCTCCCCAGGAGGCACAAACATCTCAGCATCCAGAAAAACAGAGGCCTGAACTCCAGATCAGTATTTAAAATGTAAGTTTATGAATATTCTAATGAGTTAGCCCAGCATCACACACTGGGCACATCACAGTGCTGGGGTGTGTTTTGGCATCTGCCAATTTGTGTGGTGTAAATCTTCCGACTGTATTGGATTTCAAGCTACCAACCTGCCACTGAATGTGGAACTGGGCAGAGGTGCATAATACCACACCATTTGGCATATCCACCCTACTCTGTAGTCTAGTTATCACTTTCAAAGAAGTGGCCACATACCCAAGAGAAGCAACTTCCTGGAAGAAAGGGTCCCTTGGCTCCATCTCGGGTGTTCCAGTCTGCCCTGGAGGCATGAGGAGGGCAGGGCTGCTAGGGCAGCTCTGTCCTTAGTGGCAAGAGTGACCTGCAGATCCTGATATTGTGGATCAGGAAGAAAACTGAGACCAGAAGTGGGGCGGCATGATAAGCCTCAAAAGCCTGCCCAGAGCGGCTCACTTCCACTGGTAGACCTCATGCTCAAGGTTCTACAACCTCCCAAAATAGCTCCTCCACCTAGAGACCAAATGTGCACACACAGACACACAGAGAGACAGAGACACACACAGACACATTTCAAGCTAGCTGTTGGGTTATATAGACACACATACAGAGACACAGAGAGATACAGACATAGAGACACAGAGAGATATGCACACAGACACACAAGGGGACACAGACACCAGAGACATACACACAGACACACAAGGAGACACAGAGAGTCAGAGAGACACACACAGACAGGCAGACACACAGACAGACACAGAGATACACATAAACACACAGAGAGACATATAGATATACACACAGAGAGACATGTACACATGCACGCACAGGTACACACACACTTGACTTGGAAGAGATAGTTCACATTCAAATCATAACACTAGGTAGAAATTAAATACACTATCAGGAAGCCAAAGACACTAAACTAACTAGAAAGCAACAAGTTTAGAATATTTATTACATTTTAGATAGTATAATTTATTTAATCCGTGTATACGTCTTAACTTTTAAAATAATAACCCAACAGCTAGCTTGAAAAGGTTGGTAAAGTTGTCAGGTGGCTGAAGCTGGCATCATCATAGCACAGCAGGGAGCTTCGTGAAAATGCTTGACCACCACAGAGTTGTCTGAGGCCTGGAGAGGCACATTCCTTCAGAGGGGACAGCTGGGTGATTTCAGTGGACTTCTAAGAGACAGTTGGGGAGGGGGTGTGGTGGTTAGAATGTAATTGTCCCCATAATCTCATAGAGAGTGGCACTATTAGAAGGTGTGGGTTTGTTGGAGTGAGTATGGCCTTGATGGAGGAAGTGCATCACTGTAGGGGCGGGCTTTGAGGTTTCCTATGCTTAGGATACCACCCAGTGTCTCAGTTAATTTCCTGTTACCTGCAAGACGTAGGACTCTCAGTTACTCCCTCCAGCACTATGTCTGCCTGCACACCTTCATGCTCCCCATCACGATGATAATGGACTAAACCTCTGAAACTATAAGCCAGCCCTCTCAGTTAAATGTCTTCTTTATAAGAGTTGCCATGATCATGGCATCTCCTCACAGCAATAGAAACCCTAACTGAGATAGGGCCTTGCCCTCCGGGAAACTGAGGTTGAAATGGTCCTGTCCTGTGTGCTGGTTAGCAGATGGCTCAGCTATAGATGACTATTGGCTAGCTCTCTTTTCTACCCCACCCTTCCCACTCCAAAATGTAATTTCAGATCTGATAATTGCAAGGAAGCTTCTGCTGCGTCCTCCGCTCCACTGGGAGATTTCAAGGTCTCTAAGGACAGGCTCTCATTTGCTGAGCGTGCCACCCTAGTGAGCAAGAAGATGCCAGGTTCTGCCCTCCTTGTATTGGAGAGAACACTTTGTGACTGACGCTCCTCCCCCAAAGATATTAAACCTGAGTTTAGTGAAAGCTTGCTCAGGTAAGCTCTGTACAAATAAGGACACACCTTTAGCTAAGAATTAGACATGTGTTTCCAAGTCTCTCTCCATCTCAGCTTTAGCAGGAGTGCCCTCCGTCACTCCCATCTTCCTGGGAGGATTCAAGAATATGGAGATAACATTCTCACAGCAGGGCCATCATCCTTCCAACTGTCTTCATTATCAGGCTCACTATCCTACAAATCAATGTGACACTTTTGCCCCATCCCATCCATGGAAATTGTGACAGAGCCTGGACACTGAGTGTGTAGAGCTGAGGTGCAGAGGGATTCATAGGACATACAATCTTCATTAGGACCAGGGTGGACCCCAGTCCTTTCTAGATGCTCCTACTCCTTAATGCAGGGCTCATTTAAAGCACTTAGAATGTAGTTTGGTAAATAAACTACCCATCCAGCGTGCTTGAAACCACATTCAGTCCCTAGTGTTGATAAAAACTGGGTCTGGTGGTGCATGCCTATAAATAATCCCAGCACACGGAAGGTGGAGGCAGGAGGATTAATTCAAGGCCATTCTTAGCTACAAAGCAAGTTCAAGGTCAGCCAGGTTTGCAAAGGAGCTATGAGCAAAATAACCTTTTTTGCTGTGTAAATTAATAGCACTCAAATGTTTTGTTGTAGCCACACAAAGCTGCCTAACACACTGTAGCCATCCAACATGTCTCCTGGGATTTGTATTGTCACAGGGTTGTGTGACCAAACACAGGTCCCTCAGTAAAGTCCCAACTTCAGGTGGATGGTAAATCATAGTTAGTGTAAATGCGTCCTATGCGATATTTCATTTGTTCACTGGACAACTAGAATCTAAGACAGTCTGCGTTTCATGGACTAGACTCACAAGCGTGAGTGATTTATGCTTCTTGCTCATCTCTCTACCCAGTGGGGCACATAGGCCAAGGCCTGTGACTCCCTGATTTTCACAGACTTAAACAATTTCTAGTGAGTTATAGATAATGAGTTTCTTTATAACCTTTCATACCCTGTCCTGTCCACTGTACTTCCCTTGTCCTCCTTCTGCTCACGACATCCGCATCCACTCTGCAGAAACAGGACATGCAATATTTGCCTTTTTTCTCCCATCCCCCCCCTCACACACACCACACAGAGGGGAGAGGGAAGGAGGGAGAGAGGGAGAGAGAAATAGAGAGAGGGAGCGAGAGAGAGGTGGGGGGATTGTTTATGCTCTTCCTCCTTAGGGAAGGCATTTTTGCTTTTTGTTTTTAAAATTGTGGTGTAGCCTGGCATGGTGGCACACACCTTTGATCAGTAGTCAGAAGCAGGAGGATCTCCATGAGTTTGAGGCCAGCCTGGTCTACAGAGTGAGTTCCAGGACAGCCAGGGCTACACAATAAAAACCCTGCCTTGAAAAACAAACAATAATCATATAATAATAGTGTGCACACGCACAGTATACAAAAACACTGGAATGCACGCAGAGACCAGAGGAAGACTTTGGGTGACTTACCCTATCACGCTCCACCTTATTCCACTGTGACAGGGTCTCTCACTGGACCTGGAGCTAAGCCACAGCGATCCCCATTCCCACCCTTCCTTGCAATCATGTGGACAGCTATGCCTAGTGTCAGACATGGGTTCTGGTGATTTGAACTCTGATATCCATGCTTGCATAGCAAACACTCTGATCCCCTTAACCATCTCCCCAGCCCTGGAGAATGAACTTCTGATTGTCAGGCTGACCCTAGAGTTCTTCAATATTGAGTGTCTAGAGCTCTGTGGTGATATATAGTGTATCAAATAAAGATTGCCTGAATATCAGACAGAGCCAGCCACAGAGGTAGCTATAGAGTTAGGGCAGTGGTGACACATTTAATTTTAACATGGGGAGTCAGAGATCCGTCTAGATCTCTGTGAGTTCAAGGCCAGCCTGGACTACACAAGATTAATACAGTCCAAAAGAGAAACAGAGCCAGACGGCACACACCTTTAGTCCCAGCACTTGGGATCCTATACCTCTGTTCCCAGGACTTAGGAAGCACACACATCTTTAATTCCAGCACTAGAAAGATAGAAACAGGAAGTGATATGGCTGGGCAGAGAAAGGAATTTAAGGCAGAAGGAGACAGGAGTTAAGTCCTGTTGGCTAAGGACTCAGGCATTCTGTCTGAGGATTCAGTAGTGGTGAGAAGTGGCATGACTCTAATCTTTAAGCATTACCCCAATATCTGGATCCAGGTTTTTATTAATACCAATTAGGATTCATGCAATAGAGCTCTGTTTGTGCCAGGATGGCCCGGAGCAGCAGACATCCAGAGAATTTTTCTTCTGCTACAGGGTGCTCATGCAGGTGGAGACTTGCTTATAAATGTCTGAACATGGAAAGAAGCTCCCTATGAATGCAATGTGCATTATGTACTGTTCTTCAGGAACCCAACAGTTGTGGGAATGTGGGGGTACCTGTGTTCTGATTTAATTCACTTAGCTTTGAGACCTCAGCCTCGAGCACCTGAGTCAGTTATGCTCTGTACTTGGGGACTCATTCCAGAGCCTTTTATGATCTCATCTTGTCTCTTGGTTTAGAGAGCCAAGTGTACTAAGTATTTTGTAATAAATCCTAATTTATTACAAAAGCCCCAATTCCATCTTCTTTATGCTTCTATCACATTTCATGTATTGTACACCCAGACAATGCCCCCTTTCAAACTATGTGTTGTGACTTGTGCACATATTGTGGGCTGAACCACCACCCCTAATGTTCCCTTCAGTACAAGAGAGAGATAAAAGAGCTGGGGGGGGGTGTCACTGTGGTGCTTTCTTAAACACTTATTTATTTATTTAATTATTTGCCGTGGTGTTTGCCTGGAACTGAAACTACAGACAGTTGTTAGCTGCCATGTGGGTGCTGGGAATCGAACCCGGATCCTCTGGAAGAGCAGACGGTGCTCTTAACCGCTGAGCCATCTCTCCAGCCCCCACTGTGGTGCTTTCAATGTCTACCATGAAAAGCAGGAAAGAGGGAAATAAACGAGGAAGAAGAAGAAAGGAGGGAGGAAGGGAAGAAGGAGGGAGAGGGTAGGGGTGGCGTGGAGAGGGAGGAGGGGGAAAGTGGGAGCGAGGGAAGGGGAGGGGTTTGTTGTATCATACATGGCAACATTTCTGCCCCAGTTGGGTTACTTGGCCATGCACTTGAACATCTTCCTCTGTCTTGACCAGACTCCAGTCTGGACCACCCTCACCACCACCCTGCAGAGTATCCCGGTGGGGAGCGGCGCCCCCTGCAGGTGGCTGTGACACACACCGGCCCAACAGCTACCTTGGAGAGTGTGGTGAAATTTGCAGAAACACTGTGTTCACTGATGAATTGTCTCTGTGTGACATCAG
Organism: Sigmodon hispidus; assembly: GCA_004025045.1. NCBI lineage: Eukaryota > Metazoa > Chordata > Mammalia > Rodentia > Cricetidae > Sigmodon > Sigmodon hispidus. Next base: position 31,469 of record PVIH01003040.1, on the reverse strand, counting down.
TGACACACAATGGAAAGCAAGAAAAACCACCAAAAGTATCAGCACTTGGGGCTGGAGTCCCAACTCTACCATGCCCTGGCTATGCTGACTCGGGGAGAGAGGGGTGAAGTGTTTGGGACTTGGTTTGCTTAGAGGTAAAGATCATCTACCTCAGAGAGTTGTGATGATTCTTGCGCTAACGTGTTAGTCCCTTGGTAAGGTGGCCTGTTGCAGTAAGTGACAGCCATTAATGATGGCATCAGTCTCAATGGGATGGAGACCTACAGTGAAAAGACAGCATCACAAGCAACCCTGCAGCATCTCCTGCCCCCTCCCACTTCCTGGTTACTCTGCTGATGACCTCCAGCTGGACTGTTCTCCCTTTGTCTCTGCTCACTCCAAGGCCATCCTAGGCTAGGGGGAAACATGGCTGCACAGATGTCTGGGGTACTTCATCCTCTTCCTCTGACAGTGGTCCCTGAATTGCATCTCCTCTGCCTTTGTCTGAGGCCTTGACTGATGAGCACAAGGCCAAGGATGGAAGTGGAATGCACCCAAGTCAATTTGTCTGTCTCTGGAGAATTTGCATTTTAAGCAGTAGGACTTTGTCCTAGTTAGGGTTTCTTTGGCTTCAACAAAAACACCATGACCAAAAAGCAAGTTGGGGAGGAAAGGGTTCATCTGCCTTACACTTCAGCATCACTGTTCATCACTGAAGGAAGTCAGATCAGGAACTCAAGCAGGGCGGGAACCTGGAGGCAGGAGCTGATGCAGACAGAGGCCATGGAGGAGTGCTGCTCACTGACTTGCTCTCAATGGCTGCACATTCACCAATAGAGAGCTTCTCACAGGCTCTCTTCATGGTGTCAAGCCTCAACTTCTTTGCATTGCCCTTCAGTCCTGGGCCTTCACCAGTGGCCTCTCCTGACCTATCCCAGTGCCGAGCCTCGGCTGCTCTCCGTGACCCCTTCATGCCTTCAAAGCCAGTAGCACCTGGGTGACTCTTCCACATTACCAAGTCTGGCTGCCAACACGAGATACAACCTTGGCTGCCATAGCTTCTCTGTGCTCTCAGGAAACACTTCCCAGATTTCACCTCAGTAATGCTGCTCTCTCTCTCTCTCTCTCTCTCTCTCTCTCTCTCTCTCTCTCTCTCTCTCTCTCTCTCTCACACACACACACACACACACACACACACACACACACACAAATTCTGGCTGTAATGAAAGAAACTCAGAGCCAGATATCAGGGAAAGGCTGAAATCTCACCCTGCCTTGCAGGCTTGCTTCTTATGGCTTGCTCATTGCTCAGCCTGCTTTCTTATAGGACCCTGGACGGTAGCCTAGGAATGGCACCACCCACTGTGTGCCAGGCCCTTCCTCATTGATCACTAAGTGAAAAAACGCCTTACAGCTGGGTCTCATGGTGGCCTTTCCTCAGCTGAGGCTCCTTCCTCTCTGATGGCTCCAGCTTATGTCAAGTTCACACACAAAACCAGCCAGTGCAGACTGGAAGGTGGAAAATAGCCTTTTCTCTTTCACATCCCCCTTCACCTTTTCAGGTACTCCTTGATCCTCTTCTATCTACAAACAGCCCTCCTCTGAGGATGTTCCCTTCTTGGTGAAGCATGGTCCTGTCCTCACTCCTGACGCAGCACAGGCTATGTTCTGGGGAACTAGCTAAGTCTTAGGAGACAAAAGCCCCATGGCACCATGGAGCCAGCTTTCACATCCCTGCCTATAGCACATCATCACATAGACGGACCTAAAACTGTACTTTGAAGGAAGAGACCTTGACAAGATATCCTTTTGCTCTAGGGACGTATCTGTGATGGTTTCAATTAGAAATACTCCATAGTTTCAGACATTTAAATACTGGGTCCTCAGCTGGTAGGACTGCTTGGAGAAGTTTTGGAGGTGATGTGGCCTTGATGCAAGAAGTATGTCACTGGCGGTAGGCTTTGGAATAAAAACCCTCCTGATATTTCCAGCTCTCTCGGTCTCTCTGTCTGTCTCTTTGTCTCTTCTCTCCCCCCACTCCCACCCCACCCTGCTTCATGCTTACAGTTCAAGATGTGACTCTCAGTTTCCTGGTCCTCTCTGCCATTATGAAATTTAAACCAAAGTGAATTATTTCTTTGGTCAGCTGCTTTGGTCATGGTGTTTTTTTTCACAACAGAAAAGTAATTAATTCAGCCTTCCACCATAAACACAACCTAGACTCCATGCTCTAGGCGAACATGGACTCTGTCCCCAGACAGGAAGCTCTACCTGCATGGTTATGCCCTGATGCTGTTGCAGCAGAGGGTGTTAGATTGCACCTCCAGCAGAGGCCGCATTTGCAGGATTGTACATATGCTAGCTCAAGCATCCCCAGGGGCCAAAGGAGGCACTAGCCTGGCTTCTATAACCTCTATGCAGAAGGATTCCAGAGGCACAGAGGCAGTACCTTCTAAATACTTTCCCATTATAACATCTAGACAAGGGCTGCCTTCAAGCTTGCCTCCCAGCCCTCCAGGCTGCAGACCCCAACTCTGGGTCCCCAGAGTCATTTTATTGCCTCCATCCACTTCTGCACCCCTATGCCTCCACCCATAGTGCTAGAATCTGTGTCTCTCCAGATGAATTCAGCAGAAATGCCTGTGCTCAGCAAACAGAGGGCCTTTTGACCTGTTGTTCCCAACTGGCTATCTGTATCAACCACGTTCTCCCATTAATTACTTGGCTCTCCATTTCCACAGTGGGCACTTCTTAAGTGGTCTGGTTTTACCTGGGATAAATGGGGTGCGATGCCCAGAAACCCCAGAAGCATGCAGGCCCTCCCTCCATGTGGTCTTTTGTGGAGAGGTGGAGAGGTGTTTGTTTACTGCTGTTAAAAGGAAGCTTGTGAGGGCTGTGAGGACGTCAGGGGCTGGGGACAGCAGTTGGTGGAAACTGAGCTTGGGATTCATAAACCCTTGATCCCACACTGAAACTGGAAACCGGAAACGGAGATATGGTTCCTTCCTTGACCCTTGGGGCCTGGTTAGACCTCTCATTTCATCTTCTATTCCCCAGTTGGATGCCCTGTTCTGTCCAGCTCTGCCACTATTTTTGAAGAGGATAGAGGGACCTCGCTCTGTGCCTCACCTTTACTTTGGCAGCTTTCTGGATGTCCTCTGTCAACCCCTGCTGGCCCACCAGCAAGACTCAGCTCCATCAGCTCCAGGAAGGGGCTCCTCAAGGCCCACATCTCCCCATATTCTCTAACACTTGGTTAGGTTTACAGTTCACCTTCTGCCGCTGGGATCTGAGTCCTGGCTCCCTAGCCAAACTGAACACTCTGCAGATGGAACGTTGTTCTTTGGCTTGGATCTGCCCTGGAAGCCATCCCATGGCCATACAGGATCCATGTGTGCCCAATGGCTGATAAGTTAGTTATTTATTTACTTTTTTTTTTAATTTTTAGAAAGGGCCTAATTATGCAGCCCCTGGCTAGCCTGGAACTCTCTCTGTGTAGACCTGGCTAGTCTAGAACTTTCTAGTAGCCCTGGCTAGCCTGAAACTCTTTGTGTAGCCTTGGCTAGCCTGGAACTCTCTGTGTAGCCCTAGCTAGCCTGGAACTCTCTATGGAGCCCTGGCCTTGAACTTGTAGGGACCCTAACCCTAACCCCAAACTCTGCCTCCTGGCGGTGGGATTACAGATCTGCAGCATGTCCACTAACATTCCCTGTTGAAGCCAGGCTAGATACCTACGTTCTCCTTCCAAGACCACCCACATGACTCCTTGTGCTGCTGAGACTGAAGTACTCATAAATACCAAAACCTGTGTAACAAGAAGCTTCTACAGTATAGAGCCCAACCACTTGTGTCCTGGGGGCAGCCCGTTAGAAGGACACTTTGAAGATCAGATACAAACAAAGCATTTGGGTTGGTGAACATGGTGGAGGGTTTCCCAACCAGCCTTTCCCTCCCTCTGCCTTTTTGCCACATTCTGCCAACATTTTACCAACCAGACATCCTGGCCATCTCTTTCCCTAAGGGCAGCCTCTCTGCTCTAGAATAAAGCCAGTGAACTTGGACAAATGTCATAATGTCTATGTCAGGACTTGTCCCAAATACAAGGCTCTTAACCAGGAGTGATTTTACCCCAGGCAGCACTTAGCAGCATACAGGAACATGTTAATTCTACAAATGCTAGGGTAGGGTGGACTGTTTCTGATTTAGTGAGTACAGTTCAAAGATGCTCACAGACATCCTCACAGGTCAGCCTCCCCCCCCACACAAGAAAACATTCTCCAGTCCCAAATGTCAGTGGAATCAGGACTGAACCCACCCTGATATGCCTACACCAAGTACAACTGGTCTGTCTAGTTGGAGCCATGATGGGCTGTCTCCCGCTACTCCTCAGCACCAGGCCATTGCTGATACCACCCAGGGGAAACAGAGAACTGGAGGAGGCTTCTCACTGGGCAAAGAGCCAAACAGTTCCTGTCACCCATCGCTGTGACTGCCAAGGGAAGCCAGGAGGTCTGCTGCATTTAGGGAGCGAGTCTGCAGTGAGGCCTCCCTGTGAAATCCCCAGCACTCTGTCAATCCTCCGTACAGGAAGGCCCTGAATGAAAGGCTGGTGAGAGACATGTAAAGGGAGCACTTTTGTTTCTAAGCTTATGCAGAAGGGTGGGGAATTTTTTAACGGAGCCAAACCACACACACCTCTATTGGGGCGTGAAAAAACGTGCGAATGAAGACAGAATAGCACACCTGCCTCCACTTGCCATGCGCAGTGCACACAAGACCACGGGAGTGAAATGAGAAAGCGTATTTACTTAGTGGAAACTCTCAAATAATGGCCCTGCCTGCCCCAGCAGGTAAGACTTGTGGTTTAATTGTGCTTGGTCTTTTTTTCAACACAGGATATCTCTGTTTGGCAGTGTTTGAACAGATGGTACGGGCAGTACCTATGACAGCCAGATGCTCCAATTCTCCCCAGCCTCAGGCTGGATCCCAGGGTCCATTGTTGGCCACCATGTATGTCAAAGGTGGAGGGCTTAAACATGTCACTTCTGTACTATTTATGTGTAACTGCTCTTCCATCACTTAAAAAATTTAGATTTAGGCTGGAGAGATAGCTCAGAGGTTAAGAGCACTGACTACTCTTCCAGAGGTTCTGAGTTCAATTCTCAGATGGTGGCTCAAACCACCTGTAATGAGATCTGGTGCCCTCTTCTGTATACTGTATCCATAATAAGTAAATGAATCTTTTTAGATGTACTGACTTTATGTATATGAGTATTTGCTTGCATGTATGTCTATGTACCATTTGAGTACAGCATCCTTGGAAGTCAAAACAGGGCATTCAATTCCCTGGAGCTAGAGTTCCAGGCAGTTGGGAAGTGCCGTGTGGGTGCTGGGAACTGAATGTGGATCCTTTGTAAGTGTAGCACCTGCTCTAACCACTGGACCACCTCTCCAACTCCACCCTACTACTTACTTTGACTGACATCACCCAAGATTTCTTTAAATCCTCCAGAATGGCAGACTCACTAAGAGCTTAAGCCAGAAAAAAAGGTCCACTAATTGTGTCAAATAACAAATGTCAGGAGAAGAAAATTCTGAAGATCGTGGCTCAATGACATCACTGAGGGATGTTCTTAGGCACTCTTCACTATTAGAGTCTCACATTAAATGCATCTCCTTGTGCCAGGAGTCTGCTGCAGCTGCGGGCACAGAAGACCGGACTGGCTGCACCTTATCTGCCAAACACCCCTTTTGCCCAACACGATGAGAGGTTTTTTTCAGTTTTGTTGTTGTTTGTATGTTTTGTTTTTTTTTTGGTGTTGTTTGTTTTGAAAGTTCCAAGCAAATAAGGGCATGTTGGTCATCCAATGTCTGTCTTTTATTAGGGAAAGCACATATTTCCTAGAGGCTCCAGAATATTCCCTCTATGCCCTTTGAAACTAGGTCATGCCTTTACAATCAGCCCAGTGTCTAGCAAAGGATTCCCTAATACCCTCTCAAGATTTGTCTCAAGACGGTAGGAAAAAGTCTCCTCCAAGCTTGCCCAACACTTAAAATCAGAGCTCCATTAGAGATGAAGGAACTAAGGCACTCATCTACAAGAGTGCTCATGAAGTGAGTTAGTTTTCCAGTTACTGGGTTCTGACAACTGGGCTAAATCTTCTGGATTATGTCTTGGACACATTAGTCACTTATTTCTACATTGACAGATTCATGTGCTCCTGTAGCCTGGGTGCTGGTAATATAGCATCTCTTGGAGCTCCCAAGCAGGGGACAGAACTTCCAATATGAGCTGTGACTCCAAGGATCCAGAGTGAGTTCTAGAGCCCATGTCACAGAGGAACTAACTGTCCTGGGATGTTTCCCCAAAGCAAAAGCCCCTGAAACAGAGCCCTCTACAGGTGAAGGCAGAGGCGAAGTTTGGGGCGTAATTAAGAGGAGTGGCTCCTGGGGAAAGGCTCTATGTAAGAAGGGGGTCCTAAAGAAGGTTCATGCTAATGTGTGGTCAGCTTGCTCAGGCCTCAGAACTCGGGAAGCACATCTGCCCTCTCTGTTGCAGAGAATTGTGGCTTTATCTTAAGACAGTGGAAAACTGCTACATGGGTTTAAGTGGAAAAGTGATACAGTAAGATGTATGATTTTAAAGACATTCTGGCCTTAGTGGAGACACAATAGTAACTCACTACTGTGTCTTTTGGTCATGGCCAAACAAGGTCACAGCCCTTCCCACCAGCCAGAGTTACAAAGTTACTATTGCATTAAATAGTTCTCTTGGAGCCCTGGTTACTTCTTATGAGACGGCTCCCCTCAAAGAACAGCACTAGCCCCTTCCCGTCACTTGGGCTTACTCTCTTGCCAAATAATCGCTCCTGTCCCTCTTGCATGGCCATTAGCCATGATAGGTAGCCACTGGGGTTCAAACTGATGGGAACACCCAATGCTGGACCTTCAGCCTGCAGAATTGTGAGTTAAATGGGCCTCTTTGCTTTCTGTATTATCTGACCTCAGGTTCTTTGTTATGCCAATGATAAACATACAAGTTCATGACTCACAAAAATCAGAGGCTGTCGTAAAATGATGATTGTTTCAAGCCACAAAATGTTGGTACAGTTTGTTATGTAGCAATAGATAATTGGAACACTGCAACCACAATGACTTATTATTATTTATTTGTTTATTAGGCTTTAGTTAATATGCAAGATAATGGGTTTCACTATGGCATTTTCAAGTCCATATTCACCTAATATGCTACTTCGGTGTTTCTTAAAGAAAATCCTCTCCACTTGAGCACTCCTGTGACCTGATTAATAAGCTCAATAATTATTACAAGGAGATATATTGTTAGGATCAATATTTATTTAAGCAACTTACAATATAAATGTCGGAAATGCAGGAAGTTGAGAAAGGATCTACTCGTCCAGAACAGAGCTTCTTCCTAGGCGGTGGAGAAGCAGATAGTTGTCCTCATGGTGCAGAACTTTAAGATGATTTTCGCCATGCCTTAAGACTACAGCTTTGAAATTTATAGGTGAACCCCAAACCTGTGCTGTCCCAGAGGCTACACCCTCAGGTCAGGGAGGTGCTGAATCCCACCACACACTCCACTAGCCATTTGCCATCATCTGCCCTTCAGGAAAGACCAGAGGAGCTGTTTCTGTAGGGTTTCTCCTCCAGGAAAATAGTTGGGCTTGCAGAGTCTGTCCTTAAAGAATGCTCCAGCTCTTTGAACACAAAGCACCACAGAGGTCAAAGCCAAACCAAATCCAAATTAACCAGCAGGCTCCCCTTTCGAATAAAAATAATGCAATCATCTAAATTCTTGGTTTGCTGTGAATACAGCAGAGGTGCCTTGGAGTGTGTGATCTCTGAAATACACAGACAGGGGAGAGAGGCTCATGAGAAGCTGTATGTTTCAAATGCCAGGCTGAAGGGAGGTGGTGGGTTGCTTTTAATCAGTATTTATGTAACATACCTCCAAACTGTGACTTGCAGAGGGAAAACGTCACCGTCTCTCTTTCAGACACCTTTTACTTGTTATTTCAATAGGAAATTATTCTTTCAGAAGTAGCTACATCTGTCAGTCTAGCATTCTTGGCTGCCACAAAAGTACCTCTTCCAGAATCCCACCTCCTCAATGACTTTCTCTTTAGCTTCACCTTCCCTGAATTTTATTTATATTTGACAATTCCCTGGGGTTTCCTGCCAGGAAACGTTAGTGAAAGCTGGGATCACGTGGTTTAAACATTCAATGCTATGTTATTTTTCTTTATTAGTGTTTCCACATTTGGAGAAGACAGTGAATCCACTTCACACAGAAGGCTGTCTACCTGCTTTTTAGGGTTTCCAGGCCCATCACCAGTTGAAACCTTAAGGTACCGACTTCACTGTCTCTTTGTCAACATGAGGGATGCTGTGAATTGGGGCATGGCTCACTGGGTTAAGCACTTGGTAAGGGCCTGAATTTCCATCTCCAGCATTCACTTAAAAGCCAGGCATGGTGACACACACCTGTACCCCCAGCTCTGGGGAGGGAGAAGACAGTGAGGTCCCTAGGGCTTGCTGGGTCAGTCTATCCAAGATAGCAAGTTACAGTTGGGTGAGAGACACTGTCTCAAAAAACAATGTGGAGAGCAATAAAGGGAGAATTAGACAGTAACTCCTGGCTTCCAGAGTCCTGTACAGACACAGACACTCACACAGACACATCCTCCTTGCTCCCCCCACAGAGATATACACACACACACAGACTTACAGACACACACACAGACACATTCCCCACCCCAACAAGCACACAGAGATATACACACACACACACAGACACATTCCCCCCTACAGACACATACACACAGATATATACACACACACACACAGACACATTCCCCCCCACAGACACATACACACAGATATACAGACACACACACAGACACATCCCCCACACACATACACACAGATATACAGACACACACACAGACACATTCCCCACCCCAACAAACACACAGAGATATACACACACACACACACAGACACATTCCTCCCCCCCCCCCCGACACATACACACAGATATACGGACACACACAGACTTACAGACACACACAGACACATTCCCCCACACAGACACACACACACACATAGATATACAGACACACAGACACACACAAGTTTGTATAAGCATGTACACATTCACACATGCATGCCTGTTCTGGGGCTGGGGATAGTGAAGTACCGGGCCCTGAGTTCTAATCCAGTAGACCCGAAGTGCACTTGGGTCTGATCCGCGTAGGCTCCAGCTGAATTACACTCTCTGTGCAAGCCTGCACGGGTGCTCTCTTCCATTGTTTCCTTTTCACAGGCATTTCTGTGCTTGCTCAGGACAAAGCTGCCCTCTCCCTCACTGGTCATAAACCCTTATCAGTGGCAGCCTTCCCAGCTGGGAGCGTTGGCCAGAGTACAAGCCTTCTTCCCTTCTCCATTCAGCTTTGGGACCAACACATGGTGTCCCCTCCACTACTGATCTCTGGAGCACTGTGAGGCTGTCACTCAACAGTGCAGAGCCCGGAGAATCTGACTACCTACCAGAGTTCACCAGGAGGCAGGTAAAAGGTTTCCTGCCTGACTCTCCTGGAAACACATTAGAGGAGCCACCGTCTGGCAGAAGGGGGTCCAATGCAGAGCAAGCTTTATTTTTCAGAGAAGGGATCTTACCAAGTTGCACTCAGAATCCCAAACAGCTATATCCCTGGAGCTCCCTTATCAGTGAACTGGCTTTGTGGTTTTCTTTTTTTCTGTGTTCAAGCATGAAGATGTGTTGGAGTCTAGAACACAACCTTGAATGTTGTTCCTCAGGCATCAGCCACCATTTTCTTTATTTGAGACAGGGTCCTTTGCTGTCCTGGAACTCTCTGAGCAGGTGAGGCTGGCTGGCCAGTGAGCTCCAGGGATCTGCTGTCATTGCTTTCTCAGCACTGGGCTTGTATAAGTGTGTGCTGCTGTACTCAGCTTTAAACAAACAAACAGTGCTATATTTTATTTTTAATTATGTCTATGTGTCTCTGTGTGGGTGTGTGTTTCTGCGTACCCACAGAGGTCAGAAGAAGGTGTCAGATGTCCTGAGCTAGAGTTATAGGAAGTTGTGACCCACCTAACCTAGGTACCCGGGAAAGGGCTCAGATCTTCTGCGGGAGCAGTACATGCTCATAACCACTAAGTCATCTCTTTATCCTTGGCTCCAACTTTTTACACATGAGTTCTAAGGATCAAATGGGTCCTTGTGTTTTCAAGGAAAGCACTTTACCGACAGAGCCATACCCCAGTTCCCCGCTTTGGAGTACTTTATATACCAGTAGATCTTAATGGAAATCAGAGGGAAACGGAACAACTCTGTGGAAACACAGAAGGCAAGTGGTGGGTTAGACATGTGCATCTTATGATGGCTTAAAAAGATCACATATATGCAGGTCTCACAAACATAGCGTCTCTGGGCTCTCTGTTAAACAACCATGGCAGCCCAGGTTCTTCCCAGCAGACTCACTCGCTGTGATACTTTCCAGATTTGGCTTTAAGATGTGTCTTATTTATTATGGTCTGCCATGTTCCAGGAAGAGTTGGAGGCAGCTAGCTTAAATATACAACCATGAAAAGCCAATTCAACCTCTTTCGTGGTTAAAGATGCCCTGTTATAAATAGGAAACATTGGGATCTTTATTATACAGCGACTTATTCATGAAGATTGCCATGTTTTACAACAAACAGACGTTTCTAATAAATGAATACAGTTAAGTATATGTCCAAAGATTTTCTTTTGACCTTAAAATTATAGTCAGTATGTAGTGTTTTCATTTTTTGCCTAATCACGGGGAAATCTGATGTCATCCTGTGAATTACAAAGAAATTTTTGACATGGGCAAAGCTAAATAGTCCTGATGATTTGGATAAACTCTGCCATCTTTTTTCTAGTGGGGCACGGAGAGTCTCCTGCTCAGACCCGTCCTGGAATGCCTCCATCTGTGACTTTAATTCAGCTCATTTCCTTCAACATTGAAGCACATTACTTTCCAATTTTTTTCCCTTCTGTGGGTCACCTGAAATCCCACATTCCTATGATTTATTGAAACATTCAAATGTCAATCCCTTATCTGTGTTTTTATAAATACACTCCTGACTCTCTGCCAAGCAGAGAGGAATTTATGCATTCTCTGGTGGGGTCAGGTTTTGGTGGGACCTTACAATATAGTGTGTGGCCAGGTGTGCTGAATGGGTCATTACCTGGTGAGCCAGTCTGCCTCCTCAAGTGACTCTCCTCCATGCATGGACCAGAGAATGAGGGAGAAGAGCATTCCTCTGCCCAGCTGGGATGCTGCAGTCCATCTTCTCCATTCTTGGACTGTAGGTATTATGTCCACAGGTTAGTGAGGAGGATGGCGTCAATCCTGATCTTTACTACTCCAAGCATATCCTTGACATTGACTTTTCTTAAGAAAAGAAGGCAACCCTGTGCCTGCCAGAGCCTGGAGCACCTTGTACCTGCAGGGCCTTGGGAGACACCCTGGCCTTACACCAAGGCTTCTGGTGGGAAAAGACACAGCAAGACCTGGAGTGTTTAGACAATCTGTCATGCTTTGCAACTGCCTGTTTGATAGGATATGCCCAGATCAGATTTCCTGTTGACTTAGTTCTCATCTTGGCAAAGCCAAACAGCCTGAGATTGAAGAAGAATGCCACACCAGGAGTGGAAAGAAGATCCTGACCCTCAGGCACTTGGCTTCCTGGTGCTGAGGGCTAGTTTCTACTCTGTAAGGGCATGTGAACCTGGCCTAGATGTGGCTAAGGAAGAAGATGTGTGGACATTATTAGGTTTCTTCAGGCTGTTCCTGATAAGGAAAGTAATCTCCAGGCCTTGCTCCCCCAAAGAGAATGGCTTTTATTTGCTTATTGGTAGCTTTGCTTATATAATAAAGATACAAATATATAATAATCACAGAATATCATGAAGTGGGACAGCATGTCATTATCTCTCTAAAAATAATGCCCTTGTGTCAGCCTCTTGGAGCCTGTTCCTTGCAGATGGTGTCCTCTATGTGTCCTGTAGAGGAGTCTGGGTCCACATTTGTTGCTGTAACAAAACATCCTAAACCTGAGTAATTTATAAGCAACATCTATTTACTTCCCATAGTTCTGGAGTCATAGAAGTGCAAGACCAAAGCTCTAAGAGTCAGCATCTCCTAGAGCCTTTTCCTTGCAGATGGTGTCCTCTATGTGTGTTTATGCAGGAAATCAGAGCATAGGTAAGAGGAGGGCAGAGTCAGACAGAGATGCAATCCAGCTGCCTCCCCCAGAAAACATATAACAAAATAGGTAAGCCACAGGTCATGTGGCAAGACAGATTAACAAAAATGAGTTAAATTAAGATGCACTGTCTCATACCAGGCTGCTAGTCTGCTTTCCAAGAATGCAGGAACAAAACAGGAAGATCAGTGTCCCAATGGCTCAATGGGGTCTGGCTATGCCCCATTCAGGCTCCCAAAGCACTCTAGAAACACACCTCTAAGCTTTGCCAGCTAACGCCTGAAATCCCACTACACCTGTCTGTGACTCATTATCTCCCAAAGACCCAACCACTTAATACCACTGCTTTGCTGACCTAGTTACAGCATCTGAATCTGGAGGAGACGCAAACACTCACAGGACAGCATTCCGCCACCCCCACCCCCCCAGTTCACATCTGCTTCTCCAAATATTTATTCCACTGCAATAGTTCTCAGAATCCTAATGCACCTTGACCTCAACTCCAAAGTGTAAATTTCAGAGCCTGCCTGTTTCCAGCCTCATCTGATATATGATATGAGTGAGACTTGTCTTGGTCTTTTTGTCTGTTTCAGGTTCAATAGTTTATTTAAAAAATTACTTATAACACCTCTACTGATGTTTTATAAGCACACACACACAAATTTACTTATAACACCTCTATTGACATATTATAACTCCCAAATGAATGTTCTGCATTTCTTGTGGGCTTTCTGGCCATGTCATAACATGGAGGGCGTCCCACTGCGAGGGGTGGGGAGAAGGGGATGGGGAGAGAGGGATGGGGAAGGGGAGGGAGCAAGATCAGAAGAAGACCCAAGCCATCCTTTCCATCAGGACATCACCATGACAACTAACTCATTTCTGCAACAGCAGGGCCCTCCTGGCCTTCCTCCTTCTTAAAGTCTCACTTCTTAATACTATCACAACAGCAATCCACTTCAACACGGCTTTTGCAGAGAACATCTCAATAATAACATGGCTCTCCATATATAATAAAATCAAATAATATGCTCCCAAACACAGTATTAAGAGGAAGAGAGAAGACTGACAGCTGGTATGGGTAGTTAGAGGCTCTGGGTCAGACTGAGCATTAGAAAAAAATGAAGCAGATGAAATTGATTGAACAGAGAAAGAGCAGGGAGAAGAAGCTAGAAGAGCAGGCTGAGTGACTCAGTTTGTCCTCTGTGAGCCCCCAGGGACTGCTGATCTCTGCTGCTAGATCCACTGAGGACTCAGGGCACAGACAGCTATGCAGCAGAGCTCAGAGCGCTTGGCCTCTGACCTGCACCTCCACACACAGCCAGCTCCCTAAATACTCTTCCTCTTTGTATCCCAAGATCCGGTGAACTGACACTGGGATCAGTATGTTTGTGCCACCAGAACATTTTTCTTCTAGAAAGTGTTGTGTGTGAGTTACCAAGTCACCAAAAGACACCTTCTCTGCCTGGGTTTCACCCTAATAATAGCAATGGAAAAACAATGCAAGCATGAACAAAGGCCAGAAATTTTACTTATTCAAAGCAACAGAAACCAATACTGTGGCAAGAAGAAAGCTTTAGTTTCCTAGAATGGACTATCTTTGCATTTTTTTTAAAAAGAAGTTGTTGTTTGTTGTTGTGATATATTGTATATCTAATAAAGATTGCCTGAAGATCACAGGATGGATCAGCCACAGAGTTAGCCATCAGGGATCAGGCAGTGGTGGCACACTCCTTTAATCTTAGCACTTGGAAGGCAGAGGCAGAGATCCCTCTGGATCTCTCTAAGTTCAAGGCCACACTGGGCTACATGAGATTGATCCAGTCCAGGAGAGAAACAGAGCTAGACAGTGGCGGCACCCACCTTTAATTTCAGTACCTGGGTTCCCATGCCTCTGCTCTTAGTACTTGGGAAACACACAGGCCTTCAATCCCAGCACTAGAAAGTGTGAGACAGGAAGTAATATGGCTAGGCAGAGAAAGGAATATAAAACAGGAGCAGACAGGAGTTCTTCTCTTGCGGTTCCCTTTGCCTCCCCCTTTTGGTCTGAGGATTCATGAAGACAAGATCATCCCTTTTCAGTCTAAGGAGTTGTCGAGATGAGAATTGACTGTGGCTTGTTTCTTATCTATCTGACCTTTTAGCTTTTCCTCAATATCTGACTCCAGGTTTTTAGGATTCAAGCAATAGTTTGTTATCAGATGTACAGACATACAAATGTATGAAGGCTTAAAATGCCTTGAGTCCCCCTGCTCTATTCTTAGAATTCCAAGCATGTCCAACCCTGTGTCCAGGCTAACTATGGATGAGGCCCAGTAGGATACTGTTAACATACTTAAAAATTGAGATCTCACTGTATGATTTTTATTGTGTAGCTTGATTGTGCAAGATCTCAAGCGTAAACTGTAGATGACAATGTCACATTGTAAAGCCTAAAGATTTGGCATGCATGGCAAGTGATTCTATATCATTAGAAAGATAACAACTTACCCTCCAGGTATTATGGTGGCCTGAAGATGGCTTCCAGGGCAGCGCCCTCCAATAAGCTCATCCTCATCTCTCCTATCACAAAGAGGAAACAAGGTTTTACAAGTTCACTAGTCTCCCTTCTTGAGGCGCCTCCTCACCACAGACTCACACAGGCTGGCCCTGGACTTCTGGGCTCAGGGGATTCTTTTGTCTCAGTCTCTTGAGTAGCTGGGTTGTAGCTGCAGACTGGCTTATGAAGACATCTGTAAAAGACCAGTGTTACCATGCATTCTGTTCTGGGTTGGTCTTACTGAGGGTAAATATCTCACCTTAGTCACAGTGCATTCATGCTTATGTGTCCCACCCCTTTTGTTGTAGGATGTCCCACACCTGAGAATCCTTGAAGCCTCACTACTGGCTTTCACCCATCATCATTCTGAAAAGTTCCAGAACACCACAGTACAATGAAACCCAAAAGCATACTGTGACGTCTACTGGAGCCCCTCTCTAAATAAGTTCTTTCCTAGGGTTCCTCTCAGGCCTCCAGATCACTAGACTCGGGGTTCAAGCAGCTATGAACTTCATGGATAGTTCAACACCTCCACCCACATACACACTTGTAGGGAGTAAAAATCCTTTGCTCTGGAGATTTTTATGAAGAAAGTCAAGGAAACTCTCTTGGGCAGGAGGCTTCCAAAGATGGGAAGACCAGATAGGACCATTCAGGACAGGAGCCGAGGCTGAGATGCCAGAAGAGGAAAGCTCTGAGCTGCTGGGACAGTCCGAAGTAACCGAAGTAGCAGACAGCCTCACGTTCTCAGTGGCTGTGAGAGCAAAGGTGTCTTTGTCATTGTGTTATAGGTCTGCTGCTGTGTTTCTCACATCTTCCCATACAGAATCCAAACTAGTAAAGCAACCATGACCTGGAAAGCAGCGAGAGAGAAACCGTGGTGTTTCTTGGTTAGAGCTTTGGCAGCCTCTGGCTTAAGTCCCAAGCAAACCACAGCCAGTTCTGACCCAGAGAACTCATCAGGGTAGGTCTAACCTCCAGGAGTCCTCCCTCTGATAGGCACGCAGGCAAAAGGGCAGGGTTTCTGCCTTCTCCTCCTTTCCCACCCAGCTATTTTACTTCCTGGTTCAACATTCCTAGTGCTAGGATTAAAGGTAAGGCCACCAATGCCTGGCTCAGTTTGGCCTTGAACTCACAGAGATCCAGAGGATCTCTGCCTCTCAAGTGCTGGGATTAAAGGTGTGGGTCATCACTCCCTGACCTTCATGGCCTGGCTCTGTCCTCTGATATTTCAGACTATTTTTATTAAATATATAATATACCACCACGCTCATGTTAGGTGAAGTCTGCCTCACAGGCAAGCAGGGTTTATGGGTACAAAAGTATTATTCTTTAACAGGGAATTCGAGGTGTGAATAATCATGATTCCAACCCCAGTGATTACAGATAAGCATCCCAGTCTTGTGTTAAACCTGGGGAAACTGAAGCACACGACAAAGATGTGGTTTGCCTGATGGCTACATGATGTTGCACAATGGATTGTCTGCACCAAATTCCTTAGTCATCAGTGTTGGTCCTCAGTCCTGATCCTGAGCTCCTCAAGATACCTTCTAGCATACCTTCTATCCAAGATGCTAATAGATGGGTGGTCAAGGCACGTTTACACATCAGCAATTTTACAACGCTACTGGAGTGTAGTGGTTCTCCAACTCAGGCAAGAAGACTCAATTTCTCACCTTTTTTTTCTTACTTTGAACCCCACAGACCTCGCTTGAGGGGCAGCTCCTGGTCCCCTTGGGACTACACTTTGGGAAACAGCAGCAGCATGCCACTGATCAAATGGACTCTAATTTGCCCCTGGAGGTATGAAACTCGGGTTTGATGTTGCCATGAGGAATGTTTTAAAATAACATAGCCTGCCTATAAATTCTTCACAGCTTAGACAGGGACACAGCTTTCCCTTTTAGGACATCCACATGACTGTGTAGAGCCATCATTAATTTTGACTATTTTTTCCACTTTCATTTCTTTTCAATTTTAGCCAAAAATGCAATAAATGTCTTGGAACAGATCTTCTTAAAGCCACTGGTAGATGAATCATGGGATATCTGGATTTTTTTCGCTTTCTACTGCAATGGTCTTTTTCTTCTTTAATAAGCACAACAAACACTGTAGCTCCTGTCTCAACAATAATAAAATGTCTAACAAAACAAAAACTTGTGATTCAGCATGTCACAGCCTCAAGCCTCTTCACTCACAGCCGAGGTGGCTCTTTGGAGCTGTGGATCTGTCCTGGAACAGGCTTCAACAATCAGATCATCTTGGGCCACTGGGGTATTTTTTTCCATGAGGATTCCTTTTATTTGTAACATATGTGAAACTAAAATAAGCTTTATATGATTTTTTTTTATTTCCACAAACCCTTTAAAAAGTAAGACCCCAGTCAAATAGCTTAAAATAAAACTGAACTATACTCCAGTCTCCCTTTACCAGAATTCTCTGACCATATGGAAGGAAGATTTTTAAAAAACACAAAAACTGGGTCTGGGAAAGCTGTTTCCTTCGTGTCTCCTGGGTTGGTGGCTGTACACATCTAAATGCCAGGCTGGGAAGAGGCTGGGGGACACCCACCCAGTCTTCTAGGTCTCTGTCCTGCCATTGTGCCCTTGGGTCACAGAACAGGTCCTGTGGGCAGAATCTGTGCCAGAAAGGGAGGAGAGAGAGAGAGTTCTGCAGAGCTGTGGTTTGTGTGTAAGCAAAATGGATTTGTAGGCTAGAATGTACCCTGAGGTAGAGTGCCTGACTAGAATGAGCAAGGAGCAGACATCCTCTTCCAGAAGGGGAAGTAAAAAAAAGGAGGAAGGGAGAGAGGGAGGGAAGGAGAGAGGGAGGAGGAGGGAGGGAAGAAGAGGGGAGGGACATGAAAGAGAGAGGGTGGGAGAAAGGATAGGAAATGCAGCTCAGTTGGTGGAACTTGCCTAGAGTGTATGAAGCTCTGAGTTTAATCTCAACACTGTAAAGCAGATATGGTGGCAAACACCTAGAATACCAGCACTCAGAGGCAGAAGGGTCAGAAGTAATACCATATATATGGTTACAAACTAACATATTGAGAAATAGATGTCTATCTGACAATTTTGGCTTTTGTCTCAGCAGTGATAACACATCAGCTAAGATCTCTTCCAGAAATAAGTGTATCTTAACAACAGAGAGAGAGAGAGAGAGAGAGAGAGAGAGAGAGAGAGAGAGAGAGAGAGAGAGCACGTGCATTGGAACATATGCATAAATTTGCATGTGATTTTTATTATTATTTCAGGACAACAGTGCAGTGTTTGATGCTTTTGTTAGTAGCATGTTAAATTCAAAGTGATTAGATTAAAGGTATATTTCAGGGCTGAAGAGGTGGCTCATTAAAGAGTACTGTCTGCTCTTTCAGAGGACCCATGTTTGACTCCCAGCACCCACATGAGAGCTTATAGTGGCTCCAGACCCAAGGAATCCAACACTCTCCTTTGGCCTTCACAGTCACTATATACGTGTGGTGCATAATACAGATATAGGTGAAACACCATATATGCAAAAGGTTAATATTTTAAGTATTTTAGACTTGTTATTTTATCGGTTGACAAGCATCTCTCACTGCTACAGGGGTTTCTTCTGCAAAGGTGTGTTCTTTCCAAGCCCCGCCCACCCACCCCTACTTCTATGGCAAGTCCAGAGAAAGAAGAGAAACAGGATGGAGAGAGAGCTCAGCCAGGCCTTCTCTCTGAGGCCAAGTAGAGAAACTGCTGTTTCTTGTTTTCTTGTTCTGGGAGCCTGGTATTCCCTCACACCACACCTCATACCCCAGAAAGGAGACACTTCCTCCAGTTGTTCTGGTCCATCCAACTCCTGCCTCAGTACTGAAGAGTAACCTGTTGTTTAGTGCAGAAGAAAATAATAGTTTTCTGAGCATTTACCACCAATGGCCTGAGTGTCATCTCAGAGCACACACTCCAGGGAATGAGGTACCATCATGCCAAGTGACCCCAAGCACCCCACACCCTAAGCCACAACGTTCTCCTGACTGCTGCCACTGCATGCATCTTCTTGCCGCTGGACTTCCAGGCCAGAAGCCAGGGTGTGTGGCCACTTACCTTTCCTGTGCTTGAGGGGAAGGTGACCATAAGCCAGGGGACATTTCGGGTATTAAGTAGATGTCACAACAGACTGAGACATATTTTGCAGTATTGTCACTGTTTTGGCATCAGCTCTCTCAGGGAGGCAGTGGGCTCCTGAAGCAAGCCTGGGCATCACCCCCACAGCTGCACGCCCTTTGTTTTTGCAATGACAGGGGTTGCAAAGAGCGAGCTGTGAGCACTCAGTGCATGCTTTTCTAGCAGGGCAGTAAGAAAACATTTGCTACCTGTGGTGTTTCTGGAAATCAGTGAAGCACACCAGCTGACATGTGGATTGCATTACCTCTGTCTTGAGCTTGGCTTTCAACATATGCTAGCTGGGCATGTGCAGTGGGGCAGGTTTCATAGAAATGGCAACTTACACTGATGGGTGATGAGATGGTGAGCCATCAGACATTCTAGATGCATTATGTTACTGCATCTCTAAATGAGGATTGCCCCACCAGATGTGTCCAGGTGTGTGTGTGTGTGTGTGTGTGTGTTTCCCTGCCATCTGGTAGCTCCTGTCCTGTATGTAACATCTTCCATGATGCTCCTCAGTAAGGACTGTGAGGAAGGCCTCTATCTGACTTTTGCTGGGTAAGCTTTAGAAAAGTTACTTAAATGTGTGGGTGTCTGTGCGTATGTCCTTTGACTTATCTGAGGTCATTATAGCAAGTGGATGAAGAGAAGTAAGATTGTTTCTACATTAGGGCCCAAATTATTATAAACTTAGGATTAATTATGTCATTCAAGGAGCCCAAGGTAGGCTCCAAGGGAAAGCTGTGTTTTCAGACTATAATGCTACAGGATATTGCTAACCTCCAGTCTATCTAATAGTTAACATTAGGTACCCGGTGTCTATTGGGAAGTTCAGAGCCTACTCCACAGCTGAGTCTCAGCGAGCTTCAGGTAGGATGGCTTTGTGAAACTTAAACTGTTTTGTTGTGGAGCTAACAGTGTCATATGCATTTGGGGTATTTACAGGAGTTTCTGAGCCTTAGGGGATGTGATAACACAGAGAAGATGTGCCAGGTACCACTTGCTCCATGAACAAGCTTTGTTCTGCACGGCTACATGGAACCCAGCATCTTCTGGTCTAGGTCTAGAGATATCCTCAAGATATCAGTGAGTGTCTCTGACTAATACACCCCTCAAATGACAAAGGCTTCTAGGTGTGTGTAGTCCTAGAATTTCAGAGGAGAAGCTCTCCTGCTTAAGCAGTCTGGGACTTTGATTCTGCAGCTGATGAGCTGTCATCTCTAGAAAGTAGCCATGTCCCCATGCAATCCTAAGAGATGGCACTGGTGTGCCCTGCAATCCTAAGAGATGGCACCAGAGGCTGCAGCACTTCCTGTAGGAAATATCCTCTGTGAGAGAGTGCTCTTGCCCTCGCCTTCCCCTAGAATATTAATTTTAAATTTTCTTAAGTTGCTGCCAGCATTTCAAGAGATAAATAGGGACAGGAGAAAGCTTCCCAGCAGAGAGAGGGAAGAGGCCAGGGAGAGAAAGGAAAGGAAAGTAAATAAATAATTTTTAGAAGATAAATAGCTCGTTAAAACACAACTCTTTCTGAAGGTGATTAAAATATGGTTTTCTGACCAAGTGTGGGGTGCGCACCTTCAGTGCCACCAAGGTCAGCCTGGTCTACACAGTGAGTTCCAGAACAGCCAGAACTCTATAATAAGATTATGTCTCAAACTTAATAAATAATAATAATAATAATAATAATTACATATTGTGGCTCCTCTCATTATCCATGGCAGCATATAGCCCATTTTCAACCCCACACGAGAACTAGAAAGAATGAAAATTTGTCCCATCCCAAGGTTTTCCCAATTAAAGACTGGAGGGTTGTGACAGTGAGCATCCTTGGCGCATAGCCATCCTGCAGGGTCTAATCTATGCTCAACTCTGTGACCTTAGGTCACCACCTCTCTGCTTTTACACTTTTGACCCTGGAGCTCTGTCTTGGGTTGTTTCAGCATCTCTTCTGGTCTGTTGAGTCTTTTGGGAACTAGTCGTGGGTCTGCCTGCCTGCTTCATTATTATGGGGATATAAAGCATCCACCAGGGGGCGCATGATTCCCTGCCGGTGGTGACAGACCCTGGGGACAGACCAGCGGTGAGTGTAGAATTGTACCATTCCCACTGTCAACCTGTTCTGTACTTTTATTCGCACTTCTGAGTAGCTGCTGTGGGAAGTGTGTGCTGCTGACATTGGTGGTTGAGATCTGGGACACTTGGGCAGATGGTTCCTTCTGGCTGCAGCTGAAGATGGTTCTGGGAGATGGCTGAGGTGGGAACTCTGACCTTGGCCATCATCACTGGTCCGTGTCCAGAGGGATCACTATCTGATCTGGGAAGTAGCCAGGGGCTCTGGGAGCAGGAAGAGGTAGAGGAGTGTGCCCACATTGGTATCTAAGAGTGTTCTCAGAGCATCAAACATACAGTCATCCACAGATGACAGACATTACTGTCCCTGCCAGGGTCTCTGGTGCCATTGCACATGGGTCTGAGTGAGGACCATGCTTGGGCACTCTCGTGTTGATTTGCTCGGTGACCCGGTCAAGTGTCTCTGCTTGGCACCTTTGAGATCAGAGCTTCTGAAGGTGACTTCCCATGCTTGCTATAGGCTGTGTGTTCCTCAAGCAGAAACGCTAAAGTTTGAGTCCCCAGTGGGAAAATGACCATTTTGGGGGAAAATGAATTTGACATTTTTTTAGGATGAGGTCGTACTCAAGTGGGATGCTCCTAAGCCGGAGTGACTGGTGGCTTCATAAGGAAAGAAGAGCCAGAGTTGCAGAAAATAGGGCCTTGAGACAAGAGAGATGGTAACAGGCAGAAGACAGAGCCCACAGAAGGGCCACCCACACCTGATAGGCAAGGCAGGACGCTTCCCTGGGCTCCAGGTGATACCTGTGTTCAGAACTGTCACCAGTGCCTGATGTACAAAGTGAGTTCCAGGACAGCCAGGGCCACACAGAGAAACTCTGTCTTTAAAACAAAAAATTAAAAAATCTAAATAAAAAATTAAGACTTTAAGGCCAACGTGAAAGTTACATGAGATCTGTGTCAAAGCTGGGGATAGGACATGACAAAATACAACTTTTTCTCATGATAAAAACCTTCAACATGACAATTCCTGCTGGTTAAAGGCATTTATAGACCCACCTGCTTACACTTGGCCCAGGCAGGTGAAAGACACCCATAAGTCAGCCTGGGTCCTCACAGTCCAGGCTAGCTGAAGACATCCACTGGCCAGCTGATAAAAAAAGCTAGCTAGCAATATTTCTGAGCCATAGGTCAATCAGTAAGAAATTAATATGTCTTTGTGTGATTATTTGATGCTAAGTGGCAGTGGGGTTGTGAGTGGGTCCCAGTGAGCCTGGAAAGTGTAGACCAGAAATTTCTTATTACAGTGAAGTCTGAGCCTGACCTGTGGTATAAGACCATTTCTGCCTCCATAGCCCTACCACATCCAGGGTCTATGTTGATGTCCATGCCTTCTGTTACCATTGAAGGCCATGCCAATGCCAGGGCTCTGGTGAGTAACCTGAGACCATGTTGGTGTCCAAGGGTTATGCTGTCACTGGGGCCATAATGATGTAAGGGGATGAGCTGCTGCCAAGGGCCATGTCTGAATTTGTGGTCCTGCTGCAGTTGGGGTCTGTGTAGAAGTCTATGGCCCATATTACCACAGGAGGCCATAGGAATCATGTCAGTTAAAATCTGAGGGCTGTAATAAGTAGGCCCCACCCTCCACCGGCCCTGAGATACCTGCCCTGCCCCTCACTGACAGCATGAGAGGGGGCCTCACCCCTTGCCTGAGCGGGGTAGTCCCTATGACTAGGATTGACTAGCTTAGCTATCACATCCTGGGCCTTGGGGTGGCCTACCCTAACATCTACCCCATCTATGACCTGCTGTAGTGTGTGAAGGGACTGGACTGGTCCTGCAGAACAATGTCTGCCAGATCTCTGTGACTTGGGACAACAACAGGATATTGTTTGGTTTGGTTTGAATTAATTTGGGGAGTCTTGGAGGGATGCAGTGGGGCTTAGGGGCAGATACAGAGGGACTGGGAGGAATGGGGAGGGATTGGGGTGCATTATGTAAGATTCCTGGGGAATCAATAAAGAATTATATTAAAACAAAACTCTCAACACAAGCTGGGTATGATAGTGCATGTCTTTAATCCCAGCACTTAGGAGGGGATTGCTGTGAGTTCGAGGCCAGCCTGGTCTACAAAATGATTTCCAGGACAGCCAGGGTTGTTACTCAGAGAAACTCTGTCTTAAAAATCAAAAGAAAAAAAAAAAAAACAAAAACCAAAAAACAAAAAACAAAATCTTTCAACACATTTAGGACAAAAGACTATAATAGAAGATTCTACATAGCAAGCTGGTCGCAGACAGAAAATGCCCTCCAGCTCCCAGTGGTTGGATTCTGTCAAAGGGAGGTGGGAATGTGGGACAAATCCTCTCTAGGCCCTAGTCCCGCTTCCTTTTTACGTTTTTAAGTGATTCAATTGGTTTGCTTTTCAGTGTCTTTTTTTTTTTTTTTTTTTTAAACAAACATGTACTACTTTCTAGCACAAATGGGGTCTGATGTGGCATGTCAGTGCATGCAAGAGCAGTAATCAGCTAGGCACTGAGCGCAGTCAACATGCTTATCTTCGGATAATAAACATGTCAACGCTGTCAGTATCAGAACATTCCTATCTTCTCTGTCAGTTCTTTGGGAATATCCAATGACTGCAGCAACCCTAGGTATCTATACGCTTTTCCTATCAATGGTTGCAAAGCTTCCTGATGGCTGATTATGTTGAA
The DNA here is from genome assembly GCA_004025045.1 of Sigmodon hispidus. NCBI lineage: Eukaryota > Metazoa > Chordata > Mammalia > Rodentia > Cricetidae > Sigmodon > Sigmodon hispidus. The sequence continues at coordinate 7,740 of PVIH01003040.1, read as the reverse complement.
GACATCACTGAAAACCTTCAGCCTGAGGCCCAGAGGACCAGGAATCTAAACTCTCCTTCTGGTACCCTCTAACTGGCCACCTTCCGTCTGGTCCAAAGATTTCAGGTCACAGACCCAGCACACGCAGCAAACTGACTGTCCAGCCTCCCTGGCATGGTAAGTACTGCCAGCCTCTCATAAACTAAGAGACGTGGCTGTGCATAGCAGTTGGAAATGGTGAAGACAAGGGACATTTACCGAAGTAAGAGCTGAAATTAGCATCTCCAGATGGCAGGGTGTTGGTGTCTAACAAGTGGGCACCAGGCCCTTACTTTCACAGGATTCTTTTGAATAATCCTTTCTAACAATGCAGGGGAATCAACACACAGACTGGTTTGCAGGAAAGCCTGTCAACAAAGGGAGGGAGAAAGAAAAATTCCAAGGGAGAGAGCGAGTCAAAGACCCTAAGAGGGAAACAAATGTGTAAGTGTGCCTCTTAAGTCACCGATCTGTAGGGATTTGTCACTCAGGAAAGCCCCAGAATGAAACACAAATCAAAAGTAACCAAGAGCCGTAATCCACATTCCTAAATAAGTTGTCTTTTCCGGTAATGAAAACGGAGAAGGACTGTAAATATATAGCATCTCCCTCCATCTCTGCAGCTTCTTTCATTTCTTTCTTAAAATATTACAAAGCAAATAAATCCCGCATTCTAATCCATTACAGCCTAGGCCCATACCTAATCAACTTGAAGCCTAGACATATGGGGCAATGCAAACTTTTTTTTTAAAGTCAATCTGAGATAAGCAAAACAGGAAATTGGAGGTGGGTGACCAGGAAAGTGATATCCCAATGGTAACCTGAGCAGCCAAGCCACTAAAACCATCCAGCACTGTAAAACAGAACTTCCCAGGATGGAGTTCACCTCCTCCCAACTGCAGTCTATCAGCTGAATGCTGTACAAAATCACCGTCTGGTTCCTTGTTGCCCCCACTGTCTGCACAGTGTGCTGGACTGCAGGATCCTGGGCACCAGGCGTTGCCACCTGCTCCCCTGAAGCTTGTGTGGTCCAGCCTGCAGCTGAGCCGCTGAGAACACAGACGCACCCACGTGTTTTCCTAGTACTGTTCAGAAGGAAGCCTGTCTGTCTGGAGCAGTCAGTCTCTCAACCCTGGCACTATTTACATTTTGAGGGGATGGTCTTACCTGGAGATGGAAAATGGGTACACCCTGTCCACAGCAAGATGTTCAACTATCTAATAACACTATCCCTGGCCATTACCATTGACAACCTCTGGATATTAATTAATTAATTATTGATCAAGCAAGCCTTGAGATGAAGAGGAAAAATTCATCTCCAGTTGAGAATGGCTTGTGTGTGTGTGTGTGTGTGTGTGTGTGTGTGTGTGTCTGTGTGTGTGTGTGTGTGTGTGTGTGTGTGTGTTTTGGCCTCTCTGGGGGTCTCAGGACTTCTGAAGATGGTATTCTTGCTAGATAATGACAAGGACAGAACCATGTGGCTGAAGACCATGAAGGACCTACCCTCACAGAGCCAATAAGCCTCGCAGGTGCTGGCACCTGTGGTTTAGGACAAAGACTTCTGGGTTGAACTTAGCTTTTGTATTGTCCTCCTATAAAGTAACTGGGCTTCAATGAACCCCAGACCAGTCCCTGTTCTTCAGCTGGCCTGAAGGGATCAGTCTATAGTCATATGAATCCTGTCTCCCAAAATGCCTGGCTTAGGAGCTCTGGCCACCTCTGTATAGTGGCCATGCACAGTTGACCCTGGGCAGAGCTATTTCTGCCACTCCTAGGCATCCAAAGTGTCTGCCTTGCCTGGGTCAGCTGCCTTTGTCCATCCCCCAGTATTTAGGTGTCAGGATATGATAAGCTAATCTTTATTGTCAACCTGTGTTTAGAATCTTCTTAGAAGGGCTGGAGAGATGGCTCAGAGGTTAAGAGCACTGGCTGTTCTACCAGAGGTCCTGAGTTCAATTGTCAGCAACCACATGGTGGCTCACAACCATCTGTAATGAGATCTGGCACCCTCTCCTGGAATGCAGGTGTGCATGCAGACAGAACACTATACATAATAAATAAATAATTTTTTAAAAAAATTATCCTAGAAAAAATAATTCAGGAAGATTTATCTCAAAAAATAAAGTTTAAAATAAGAGTACTGGAATGTACCCCAGTGGAGGAGTACTTGCCTATCATATGTACCTCAGGTTTTGAGTTCAAGGTGTGAAGTCACAGATGGGCATCCTTTTTCAGTTTATGGCTTTGGCTTTTTATACTAATGACAAAGAATGGAGCATGTAGCAGAAATACTTCTGCTTTACTCAGTGACATCTTTAGGTTGGTTCCACTGGAGATGCAGAGGCTGCCATGGGCTACTGAGGCCTCCAGATGACCTAGGAGCCTGGCCAATCTGAGCTGCCTCAGTATGTCATTTCACTATTTCCAAGATGGCAGCAATTTCTGTGCTGGTGCCAGCCACATCTCATCATCCCCATGCACGCATGAGTATAAACTGCTTACAAAGCAAAGACTAGGTCTGCAGAACCAGAAAATCACCAATGAAACCAAGCAGGAAGCAGTGTACATTCTGTCTGCATTTACAAAGCACCCACCAAATGCCAGGATCTGGCCTCTGCCTCCTGGCAGGAGGTGAATGGTACAAATTGTATTTCCTTTTTTTCTTCCCTAATGGTTTAAAGCCTGGGAACAAAGCCTAGATTTCATGAAGATTTAAATTTTTCTATGTGAGTGTGAACCAGAGTGTGTGCAAACAAGCTCCCGACACAGTCAGGAACAGCCGCTGTTTCCAGCACTCCATTAAGGAGGGAAAAATATCTAGTTGTCCTCTTGGGGGCCAATGTGTACTGGTTGTCAGTGTTTCCAGCCAGTGAACCAACACCTCCATGTGTAAACCCGTTACATCCGTGAATCATCTGTCTTTATCTCAAATGCACATTTATGTTTCTTAGTCAAAAGAAAACACTAGATAGCCTGGATGACTGTCTCATTAACCCTGAGAGGATGGATGAGGCTCGGCTTTCAGAGTTCATTAGCAGAGGAAGGGGCACCATGCACCCTGTCATCTGATAGCATTTACTCAACACAGGAAACACTTCCTACCAACAGGAGGGTGGGGACCAGGGAGGACAGCTAGGAAGAAAATTTTGAGCAAAAGTATTAAAAAACCTTTGATTGTTGAAGTGAAATCAAATTAGTACCAGACATAAAAACAGCTTAAGTGAGGTTCTTCTGCCCCAGGAGACTAAGTGAGGAATTCTGGTACCACTAGAGCTCCCTAAATAACTTACTATTGGAGCTCACCCCCAAGAATGCTTACTGAATGGTGTTCCTTAGGTCATCAGAATCTACGCCTCAGGTTTTACCTCTTTGCGTTTGCTGGAGCCGAGAGGATCAAAGCTTCATCACTGGGGCTGGAGCGATGACTCATGGTTAATAGAGCTTGATGCCCTTCTAGAGGATCCAGGTTCAGTTCCTAGGACCCACATGGGAATCACAACCATCTGTAGCAACAGTCCCAGGGCACCTGAGGCCCTCTTCTAGTCTCTGTGGGTACCATGCATGCAAATGGTGTACAGACATGGATACAGGAAAAGCACTTACACAGACAAACTAAAATAAAAAAATTGTAAAAAGCACATACCCCATACAACTTATCCATATGACAGAATATTACAAAGTCCGCCAAACAGTGAAGTTCTGATATGTGGTTCAATGTGGATGAACCTTGAAAATATAGTTTGTGAAAGAAGTCAGATGTGTATATAATATGTGTGATGTATTGTGATGCTTGACTTTGTTTATATGAAACACCCACAAGAGACACTTTCCTAGAGACAGAAGGCAGACTGATAGAGAGCAGGGCAGAGAGAATGGCAAGCAAGTTTTTAAAGAGTTCTTAGTTTCTGTAAGACGGTTCAGTACTTTCTAACTGAACTAGACAGAGGTGACTACCCAACACAGTGATGCTACCAAATGACCCTGGAGGGTCTACACACACACACAACACACACACACACAACACACACTACACACACATCACACACACCAAACACACCACACACACAAACACTACACACACACACCACAAACACCACACACACCACACAACACAAACACTACACACACACCACAAACACCACACACACACCACACACACACACACCACACAACACAAACACTACACACACACCACAAACACCACACACACACCACACACACAAACACTACACACACCACACACATACCACACACACCACACATACACCACATACACACACACCACACACACCACACACACAACACACACAGCATACACACACCACACACTACACCACACACACACACCACATACATCACACACACCACACACATACACCACACACCACACACACATGCACACACATCACACACACACTTTACAAACTGAAAGTATGGTATCTGGCTTCTGCCTTGAATCTTTTTATTTTACATGATATTGCTTAGAAACAGTGTAATAAGACACACATACACATTTCTACACAAATTTTTGACAAATTTTAAGGACTAAAAGTCACTTTTGGCCTGGGGCCACAAACTCTAAATTTCTTGTCTGTAGGATCACACACTGGTGAGCCTTAGTAAAAAGATTTTTCCTCAACATTTGATAAAATCACTTCCTTTTATGATATATGAAACTCTCCCTGACTTAGGAAGAAAAAGAATATACCTCAACACAGTAAATACTTTATGCAACAATGCTACAACTGACGCTGTAGTAAATAAGAAAAAGCTGAAAGTATTTCATCTAAGATCCAGAATAAGATGACAGTGCCTGTTTTGCCACTGGCACCCCACACTGTGGGATTGTCGCCTGAGCGGGGACGTGAGAGGAAGATGAACAGAAAGTAAGAAGATCAAAGTATCTGGATGCAAAGAGCAGTGTACTTGTTAGGTGTCTGTTGGTCACCTTGACTCAACATCATCAACTGGGAAGAGGGAAGAGTCAACTGAGAAGTTGGCACCATCAGACTGACCTGTAGACAAGTTTGTACAGGATTTTCTTGATTAATGATTCATGTGAGAAGGCCCAGTCTATTGTGAGTAATGCTACCCCTGAGCAGGTAGTTCTGTGTAAACAGATGAATCTGTCCCACCCATCTGCTCCCAAATAACCAATCAGAGCCTTACATTAATTCTAAATGTTGGGCCAATAGCTCAGGCTTATTACTAACTGTGAAGGCATGAATTTATCATTACAAAACTATTTCAGGAAAATAGCATTTAATGCCTGAAGGCAGAGTGGGCACAGGTTTGAGTCTGGAAAGAATCTTAGAAATGTGCCTGTCAGCCAATAGATTCAAAGTTAGGTTTATGCCAAAAGTTCATCCAGCAGATTCAGGATTTGGGTTTGTGCTGAAAGTGTAGCCAATGACTGCTGAACCTCATACCCCTTTGCCCAATCCTGGAGTGCCAACACGTATAGCACCCCGCTTATGTATGCTTTTCTTTAAAAAAAACAAAACAAAACAAAACAAAAAAACACAAACCCTCACCTCTTGGCTCAAGGCCTAAAACCCTCTGATGCGCCAGAACAAAGCGTTTCGACCCAGGTTTCTTTGAATCTGTCCAAAGCAATATACAGACCCTCATGTGTTTATTTCAAATCCTGCTCCCTGGTGGTCTTTGGGGGTTCCTCGACATGGGTACAACATTTGTCACATTGTCTGGGAAACTCTCATGGCCCCCATGAACTTTGGACCAAAAGGTCTGGTGCTGGGTGGCATCTATCTGACCAGTAAGTAAGTGGCACTAAGTCACTGAGTGGTGCTGTGTGGTGTCTGACTGGTAAGTATCATGAATGGTGTCTTTCTGACCGATATTGCTGAATGGTGTCTGGCTTCTGTCCCAATTTGTCTGTGTTTAGTATCGTGTCTGTTTGTTCTTATTTAGTATTGTTTCTGGAATGTGTTTCTGAGGTGCACTCAGATTAGTGATTGTGACTAGATCCAGTTAAGAGCAGATGAACTGGAGAATGGTGCTCACAAAAGATAGTGATCCAGCATCACCAAATTAAAAATGGAGATGAAGAAGGGCAGAGTTGAAGCAGATGCTGCAAGCCACCCAAGAAGCAACATATGAAAGAATTGGTAGGCCACAGGCCATGTGTCAATACACAGATTAATAGAAATAGATTAACTTAAATGTAAGAGCTAGTTACTATTATACCCATGTCGAGGGACCCCCAAAGACCACCAAGAAGCTGGATTTGATGTAAACACATGAAGGTCTGTTTATTGCTTTGGACAGGGTCAAATGAACTTGGGTTGAAACCCTTTGTTCTGGCACAGCAGGTGAGCTCTCTGTAGCTGCCAGGACCTTGTCCTGTCGAGGAAAGAATGGTTTAATCCAAGAAGGGAGGTCCTCTACTAAATTTCTCCAGACCACTATATAGGGCACTTAATTGGAATGTCCTAATTGGGGTCTGAAGACCATTTTCTCTATTACCTCTATTAGAAGAAATCAAAGGTTCCTTCCAGAGGCCAGTCCATATGAAGTGCTGGCCATTCTGACCTGCAAAAGGTGGCAAATTTAAACTTTTTAATCATGACCAAAAAATTATGAGCACATGCATTAACATCCTGGTAATGAGTTAAGAGTAAATCCAGAGGGGAAGAAATCACCTGCCTCCTGGCACTCTTTACAATCAAGAATACAAATACAGAGAAAAATAGAGACCATAGAATACAGAGGATGTTAACATCTTGGCAATGGGTTAAGAGTAAATTCAGAAGAGAAATAATATATCTATGTCCCATGACATTCCTTACAAATATGTGGCACTCTGTCCCTGTACAGATCTGAGGATCGCTGTCCTCACAGATATGGGGTGCCCATTGCATCCCCGCAACCACAGATCTTTGAAGTCCCTGACCTTAACAGATATAGGAATGCTCACTGTATCTCCCCCACCCACACTGGGGTCTGGAAGTCTTCCAGCCCTGCAGATTTGACTATTAATTTGTATTTTTTAATTGTACATTATATTTTTTATTGATTTATATAAACATAATACCTTAAAAAAGAATAGAAACATATATACAGTGCAACAAGAATTAACTTTTAATTTGCATCAATATGCTATATTCTCCTAAATAACAAACGTCCATCACCCTGATAACCAAAGACCACTCATACCTCCCAACTCGGGAATTTGAATGTAATGCTCTCCAAACTGCTTCCAGCTGTCTATGGATGAAGTATCTTCAGAGTCCCTGAGAAAATTTAAGATAATGGTCAAGTCCTGGGAAGACCAGCTATAATCTTTGTAGACAGGTATCATCTGTCAAGATTCAGGAAGTTTCCCCTGATCAAACATGAGGCATATTATTCCTGAAGGAATTCATAGCCTCTCATCTTCTATGGGAACAAAATTCAAAAGCATTTTTAATTTACATTTGACAAATATATTTTTGGCTTAATTTTTAAGTTAAGGCATTCTTAAAGTATATAGGCTGGTGTATTTCATCAGTTCCTCTTTCAGTCCCATGTCTCTCAGCAGCTGTTATTTATTGTCAGCATTTTTAAAAATTTCAAAATCAACACAATAACATACAGAATCCAGACTCCCTATGTATTTCCCATGGCTTATTCTTTTGTATTATTTTACTTATATCTTTAAAGACTTTATTTTTTTTTTTTTTTTTTTTTTTTTTTTTTTTTTTTTTTTTTTTTTTTTTTTTT
>PVIH01003039.1:17316-171093 GCA_004025045.1 Sigmodon hispidus | reverse complement strand
CCCCCCCCCCCCCCCCCCCCGCCCGAGCTCTTCGGAGTTTTCAGATCAAGTGAAATGATGTTGTTCCCTGTTATTTTGTATTTCCTATGAGTAACTGCTAAATACTAACAATCTGTTAGAAAGAATCAAGTTTGTACCCTAGCGTTTAGAATTATTCCTGAAAACCATAACAGATCTGTAACAGCAGCTGTTTCAGAACACAAACTTCAATTTTATGAAGGCAGAAAAAATGATTTAAACAGTACTAAACTTTACAAATGTTGATGATACACTGCTAATAGTTCACCTTTAAACAGAATACATCTCTGCTATTGACTTATTTACCTTTTTTCTTCTACTTCTCTTTTGCTTTGTAGCGTCTATGAGATAGTCAGGCATTAAAAAGTTATTCAGTCGCTTTACAATTCCAACAAAAAATAGCTTCATCTATATATTCTGTATCTCCAGGTCTGGATCTAACTAGAACAATAAAGATTATAGACTTATAGGACTGGAGAAAAGCTCCAGGAACCCCGGTGAAGACTATTCTTGGAGTCCACGTGATAGATTCACCACTGAGAAACTTCAGGGGTCCGGACTGGACAGGTGATTTCTAAGTGTCTGAGCTGCGGCACCCCAGCTAGTTGCTTACAGGATTGTTTCTTTAAAACTTGCTAAAGCCAACTGATTTTTTTTACTAATGTTTTTTAAAACAACGCTTCTTATTTTAAGTTTCAAACCATAAAAAATATGAATTCAGATCTTAGTCTACCATATCACAAGCATTTTCTATTTTCTAAGTAATCAGGAACCTGTGAACTGCATTTTAAATAGACATACTTAAAAGGAAAAAAGAAAACATATTCTGCGAATACTGTAACCTTACTTACCTGAAGCGAGACTTCAGACTGCAGCTCTGACTGAGGTCAGATCAGAATGTGCAGGGAAGAGGGAAGGTTGTTCCTCCTCCTTAAGTAAGGAATGACTTTCTTCACTTATTGGTCAGAAGGCTACTGGTGGGTTGTCTTCTGCCCTTTGGAGGCAGATCATGCAAATAGACCTGTCTCACCATTCTCCCAATTTCTAAGTTCACGCCCAACAAACAGGAAGGGTCACTATCCAGACTCAAGCTCTGCTTTCTCCTATGTCCTACTTACCTGCATTTAATCAGCATTTGTGTTTAGTGTCCTCCATGTGAGGCAGAAACGCACAGTAGCAAAAACCAGTGTTCCAATCTCATCTAGAAGCAATGCCAGCATTATTTACTTCTTTGTTTTTTTTTTTTTTGTTTTTGTTTTTTTTTTTGAGCAGTGCCTCTGGACAAGTTTTAAATGCTAAGAACTTGATTCAGTACTCAATATGTACAATGGCAAAGGAAATAATGCCTGCACATATGTCCTGAAGGAAAATTACTTGTAATAAACCAAAGTTTGCTCTTTTATTCTGTCAAGGCTTCAGAGCTACCTGCTTCAGTAACAAAAACATTTTTTGTATACTCACTGGGCACATGGTATTATGCTAGATGTGCTCATGATTTGATGTTGTTTAGGGAAAATTGGCCTCCTGCTTTTTGAGTAGAGAAACTCCAATTAGGAGTAAAAGCTTCACAAGGCTGTTCCTAGGTCAGTAAACACAGAACTGAATAAAATCAGAAGAGAATTTTTTTCTTTATAACTTGGTTCAAACAAAATAAAGAGCCACAGTGCTGTATTATGTCTCATTGTGGATATAAAATAGAAATCCATGTATAACAGCTTCTCAATTTGATATTATCATCTACAACATAAAATAAGCAATTTTCATTATTCAAAATTAAAAAAATATTATACTTCAACTCAAAAATAATTTTGAATTTAAATGTAGCCAACAATCTTATTGGCATACTTTATAGAACCATACTGAAAAATAAATATATTACTAGTTTGTAAAAATATTAAACTCAAGCTGATTTTATAAAAACAAACTAATGAATAACTAAATAAATAAAAGTATTTATTTTAGCTAACAAATATAAAATGAACATAAATAAAAATTGTTTTAAAACTACCACAGTAATAGCTATTTCATCCATTTATGAGGAAATTAGTGAACAAAATTATTATAAAAATATAATACTTGCATAACTCAAAGCATCTCCCTATAAGATAACTATTAAGAGAAAAAATAATGAATTTAGAATAGAGAAACCAAATGATAAAAGTTAACATCACTTGTAATGGGACATATAGACATCATTTGTTTCCTGAAATGATATACTGAGTGCACAATAATACTTTTTGATAGTCTTAGGAAAAAATGTAAATTCTGACCACAAAACTAAATTGAAGAACATCCTACAAAATAAATTACAATACTCTTTAAAAGTGCCAAGGTACAGAAATGGAAAAGGAAGCGCTTAATGGCACTTGAACTTAAAGAAAAGGAAGTTAAGGTAGTGCGCAATCTTGAATTTACATATCAGATAAAAAGTTCACCGCCAGACTTGGTGGCTCCGGCCAGGACGCAACACTTAGGAAACAGGCAAGCAAATCTCTGTGAGTTAGCTCGAGGCTAGCTCTGGCTATATAGTGAGACCCTGTCCCAAAAAGGAGAAAGTTCACTGCTGTGGGCATTGGTAGATTTTAAAACGATCTTGAATTCTTTAGATCAGATACTACTATGCCATTATTAATTTCATGATTGTAATAATTGTGCTATGGCTATGATTGAGAAATTTGTTATAAATATTTAAGAATTTATTTTATAGGGCTGAAAGTATAGTGTAGTGAAAGAAGTCTGGAAAAGTCCTACATTTAAAGCAAAGCAAAGCAAACAAACAAAAAACCTAAACTGAGTATGTAGTCACAGCACTTGGAGGATCATTAAGGATTCAAAGACATCCTCTATGAAATAAGAACTTTACAGCTATCCTGGTCTTCACTAGATTCTCTCTTCTAAAAAGTTGGAGGGCTAGAGAGATGGCTCAGCGGTTAAGAGCACTGATTGTTCTTCAGGAGAACTGGGGTTCAATTCCCAGCACTCACATGACAGCTCACAACTGTCTGTAGTTCCGTTTCCCAGTTCCAGGCAAACACCAAGGCAAATAAATAAATAAATAAATATTTTTTAAAAAAGGTTGAATAATTTCTGTGATTTTTCCTAAGGCTGAAATTATAAAAGGGAAAATCAAAGGACAAAAATATTTTAAAAGTTTAATTACTAATGAATACACCTGTATTCGTTTCCTTGTTAACTTGCTCCAACATTTCAGATAGGTAGGATGATGCTTTGTAATGCTGAATTAGAAACATTCAATATGTGTTATGTTGAACACTTCTCATCTGCTAGCTACACAAGGGCATGGAAGATACCAAAATGTGATATTTTCTCCAATTTCACTGTAATAGAGAAAAAAGACATATTCAACTAGACAATGACCTTGATTAGTGCTTTAACGGAGAAACAGTGTGATATAAACACTCAGAATTGGGTTAGGCTTTGAAGGGTAGCAGGATGTTGACAGGTACAATTTGGGAGTTATGGTGCTAAATGATGTACAGGGCTAAGAGAATGACACATAATAAACCTCAGAAGAGGAAAGAAAGTTCAAATACCATCCTCTCCCAATGGCACAGCACAACATATTTGTACTTTTTGTTCTAAGATACAAATTACTATATTTTGATTAGTATACTTTTTGGCTGCTGATGAAATTTTAGGTCACACATGGAAAATACTCAAGTTTTGGAGATTTTTTAGGAATTTATCTAGTGACCTCATGTTGTTGCTCAGCTAAATGGGGGGGGGTGGCTCTTCTAAGATTTCACAAAATGAGTGGCAACAGTAAAGCTAGGACTCATAGTTTGTCTCCCTATTCAGTGCTATGTCTCCTTTAACATTTTGAAACTTTCAATAATCATGTGATCAGTCAGATGTATTCATCTCCATATTTGATTCTTATCATCTCAAAACTTAGTCATATTGCAATTCGACTCCATTTCTTTGTACCACTCCTGTCTTCATGATAAAGCTTCTCACTGAATATAGGCATAAAAGAACAGCTTCAAGGTACTCTGTGACAGCTAGCAAATAGTCAGCTATTAGCTAACATTGACGTTCTATTCAATGGTAAAGCCCACTCATGTGTTCATTTCTTCTGGTTGTAATTGGCTGATGAATCATTCTTTAGTTTGAAACAAAACAATCAACAGAAAAGCCAAATTATCCTGTCATTTGTATCTTGTCAGGTGAAGTCTTCTTAGGCATCCTACACACCCCTCCCTCAGCATAATGCACTTCCTTTCCTTTTTGAAAAGATGACTTACAAATTCTAAAAATTCACTTGCTGAAATAATAATGTTTCCAGAAGGCATGAAGACAGGTCAGGGCATGAGGGAGGGAGTTAGGTAAGAGGCTGGAAATGAATAATTTCTACTCCTTACCCACCCAACTGTCTGTATGCTCACTGAAGGCTTATCTCTAACAATTTGCTTCTTGCTGTAAAAACATCCCTATCATCCCTCAATATATCACTCTCATCTATGTGTATATAGGCAAGATTTATGTGTCTAGCATAGACAATTGCTAGGGGGAGAGAGTTCAGATTTAGCGATCTTCTCACCTCACTGCTCACTAGGCCTGCCAGGTCAAAGGAATAGCAAGAGATCCTTCTGGAAGTCTAAGCAGTTTGCCAGTAAATCTTGAGATTCAGATTGCAGGAGAAATAGTCCCTGTCATGCCCAGAAACAAATTTAAACCCATTTAAATTTGAACTCAAATATCCAAGCTGGCCTTGAATATCAATGAGAAAAGCACAAAGCACAAAGGGATGACATGGATGGAAGCAAGACATGTGGCCTGTGCAGCAAAAGGAACACTTAGGTTTTCTTTGTTAATGAGTAATTAAAGGAGGAAGAAAGCAGCTAGATCTCTAACTCTTCTGTTTAGAAGCAGTTGTTGTTATAATTAGGATCACAGCTATAATATGTGGAGATCCTGACTTTTAGTCTGAGACATTCATATCTACCAAGTTATACAAGATTGTATTATCTGTTCCCTTTCTGTCAGTTGACAAGTATCTCCAAGATTCCTATATCCCACCGACCAGATCTTCTTAGTGGATAGGTCTAAAGAACTATATGCTTGTCTTAATTTCTTTTCCTATTTAGTACTGCTGTCTAATTCTTCCTTTCCCACCTACAAAATATATCTGGCTGTTCTCACATTTTGCCAGAATGTCATTCAAAATACTTATTTAAATGGTTGAGACTAATGATTGTGGACTGCATTCCTCATCACAGAGACATTTATATTTTAACAAGACCCAGTGATTCTTTAAAGTAGTCACAAGCTCCAGAAGGAGCAGGGTAAGTTCCCACATTTTGGGGGATGGCTGTTTTGAAACACTACTTCACTATAGAGCCAAGCACAGTCTTTAGCTGGCAATCCTCCTGCTTCTTAACTGCTAGAATTATGGGTGTGCTCCACCATACCAAGTTAAGATACTTTAAAAAATAGAAGACATGTTCTTATATAGGTTAGGCTGGCTTCAAACTTGCCATTTAGCTAAGGTTGGTATTGAACCCCTGGTACTACAGCCTCTACCTTATGAGCATTGTGATTACAGACATACACCATGACAATCAACTTTAAGATACAATTTATAGCTTTTCACATCATTGATTGAAGCAGGCTTTGACTACCTGTTTAATCCTATATGTAAGGATGGTCTAGTACAGTAGTAGAGAGCTGTGTGGATGGTGCTATAATAACAAATAGTATACTTATTTTGTACTTAATGAAAATTGTGATTCACTAAAAGTGAATTAAAACTATACATGAAGCAAAAAAAAAAGAAAATAACCTTCATGAGTTAATAATACAGACTACAAACAAATTAGATTTCTAGTGTGGGGTTCACTTAGAAGATGAGCAGTTACTAATTTAACTATTTCTTGAGTAACCTATTGTCTCCATCCACATACCTATCCTGTTAATTCCTCTAGGACTGCTAAAATAGCCTCCAATATAACATTCATTATCCACCCTGCTCAAACCCACACCACTTTGGATCCTGCTAATTAGCTCTCTTTATGGATGGACAGCATCTGAGAATTATATAATGAGAACAACCACAAGGTATGTGACTTTCAATCTTTAGCTCATATAGCTGCTTTGTAGACATTTCTAGCCATTTTGAGCCAGAGAACATCTTCATAATTTAGATACTATTAGAAGAATAGGATTTTCTGTTTTATATCTTGGCTACAAAACAATTTCTGAGATGGCAAATCAAAAATTGGAAGCCACTTCAAACAAATTAAACATCATCATAGTCAATATGTTTTTCCTTTCCTCTTATTGTTTCTATAATAGGTTCAAAGTCACAGAGTTAGGCTTCTCGGCCCCGGGGAAGCAAATTATCTCCAGGGACAGCATGACATTTTCCAAAAGGAAATTATCTTTAATTCTAAGCTGAAGAAAATAAATATTACCCAGACAAGCATTTTTTGGAAGCAGGTGGGGTCATGTGTGTATTAAAAATCAAGCAGACGACAAGGTTGTCTTGACTTTTCCCCATATCAGAAATAAATAGAGGGAAATACGTAGGTAGAAAGAAAGCTAAGGATGGAGTACTCTCAACTAATTCTCCCAATGTAAGAGACTCAGGCAGGAGTGGAATTAAAAGTATATATCTTACACAGTCATCTGAAGGTCAGTGCCCCAAGCAGAATCCTTTCTGCAGTGAAGCATTCCAAAGGCAAAAGAGTTATTTTGGCTTAAGGCAGAGCAGAACATTCTCGGCACTGGAGTGACAGGTATACATTTAGAGTAACATCGCAAATAGAACTACCTACCAAGCAGTTGTGTTTGTGAAAAGAGGTCCAAAAATTTGAGATATATGATTCACCCTGAAATCAAAGCCTAAGGGGTTTCATCCTGCCATTTTGGGTGAGGGTATGGATTAAAAATAACTTTTTTTGAGGAAGCAGGAACAAGCTCCATTATGAAGTAATATGGTATGAAAATCCAAATAACAGCTAACATGTACTTATGAACAAAGCTGTAAGTTACTTTATGTGTTAGTTGTAGTATCAGTGAAAATGGCTAGTATAGGTAAAAAGACTAGGGTTAAGGTGTGGCCTAAACTCTTGGTTAACTATATATTGTTGGACAATTGTTTTCTTTTTCTAAATTTCAGTTTCTTTAACTTTTTAATAAAATGGACTTGTTCTTTATTCATACTTGTCATATCTAATAAAAAGGTAAACTGCAAGCATATATTTGTCTAATTTCTTTTTTACCCATAAAGATATGCTAAAAATAATGTGTAGCTCAGTTGGAAAAGTGCTGGCCTTGCAAGCATGAAAACCAATATTGGGTTCTTAGAGACCATGAAGAAACAGAAAGCCTGGTGTAGTGGCATAAGAAGTGGAGACAGAAGGTTCTTGGGGCCCAACCTGGCCTACTTAGTAAGTTCTAAGACAGTGAGAAACCCTGTCTTATAAAACAAGATGAATGGTAACTGAGGAACAATAGAGAACTTTTCCTTTTACACACAAATCATACACACACACACACACACACACACAGAGGCACCCGATCACCCCCCCATATACAAACACACATGCACACACACCAAAAAACAAAACAAGGCAAAAACCAACCAATATCTACTGTTGCTATTATCTGTCATCTGTTAGCTCAAGATAAGTTGATACTTCACTGAGTTATTGTGAATATTAAGTGAATCAATACATATATAGGTCTAAAATACTATTATAATAAATATTTAATTTATGCTATTATATGATCATCATTATTATCTCCATTGTATAGAATATAATTCTGTAGAAAATTAGCAAAACAATATAAAAAAGTAGTTCTGTGAATTGAGCTTTATGCTAGGTGTGGTGACACTCAACAGTAATCTCAGTACTTAAGAGGCAGAGGCAGGAAGATCAGGAGTTTAATGCCTGTGTCAGGTAGATAATGAGTTCAAAACTACTTATGGTTACACAAGATCTGGTCTCAAACAGTAAAAAAAAATCATCTTAATAAATTATTCAATTTGACCTGACAGTTCTTGTAGAAAACTCTTATAGATCTGGACAAATCATTCTACTGAGTGATATTTGATTGTTTGATGTTTGTAGCCCAGTTTGTCCTTGAACTACTGATATTCTTGCCTCAAACTTCTCAAATTATAGGCATGAGCCATTGTACCTGCTGGATGGGATGATTTTAAATATTGCTTTCAGCACTAATACTTTGTTCATAGTTCCTTGAACACAAATACATTTGTTCATTTACAATTTTACAAATAATTACTTTGTAATATAACACATTGAACTTTATGGCACCACACATAACAAAACAAGTAGACGTTTTGGGTCCAAGGAGGGAGTGGAAAATAATTAGTGTCATGAGGGCTTCATTCACAAGTTAATTCAGGGTATCTGCCTAAGGGTCATCCTATTCCTGTGAGGGAAGTTGGTAGATAAGGGAAAGTGAAAAAACGTTTTGAAATATAAGTGGTACAATAAATATATACTTTATTTTTCTGATTCAGACCCTATCTTAGCTTACAAACTATTTTTCACAGATAGTTAATATTAACAGTTCCAATATTTCCTCCCATTTCTTCCTCAGACAAGGCTTTCATTCAGCCCATATTGAGTTCTTAATGTTTTCTATACTTTCATATCATTTGCATGTCACTCTTTTTCTTTGGCCAATTATCTTCAATTTGTTTCAAATAAGATTACATTATCTTTGAAATTTTTAACTTTTTTTTGTATCACCATACAAAGTAACACTCTTTTCCTCATTGCAGTCTATTAATGGATATTTCTTACTGTACTTTGTTCTCATTTACTCTCCAGCCAGTCTTCTCAAATTTTGTCTCAAACATCATCTTTCATATGAGGTATCTTCTAATTGTTCTGAGTGTTTATATTGCCTTTCTTACCATGTTTAATATAATTGTTGGTGTCTTTACCCTCCTAGTAATTTAAAAGTATTCTGAAAATAGAGTTCTGTTTTTGTAGGTATCCTGATAGCACCAGGCTTCATCATTCACAGAGATTTTTCTTATGTATTGTTTCAAGAAAAAGGCAAGCTGGCTGTGCTTTGGACTAGTCAGCTTCCTGTAGTCACAAAAGCAACATAACTTTGAACAGCTAAATATCTTTCCCCAAATGCTTGGATGCTATTAATAAGTTAGATTTCTGAGCTTGGAATGATGGTACACATGTAGAATCCTAATATGTGGCAAGCACAGGTAGGAAGATTGTCATGAGTTCCAGGACAGCCTGGACTGCATAGAAAATTTCAGGCCATCCTGAGCCAGAGTGAGACTTTCCTCCCATTTCTTCCTCAGACAAGGCTTTCATTCAGCCCATATTGAGTTCTTAATGTTTTCTATACTTTCATATCATTTGCATATCACTCTTTTTCTTTGGCCAACTATCTTCAATTTGCCACCAACAAACAAACGAAAAATAAAAAAAAAAAAACCCACATAGAAACAAAGCAAGCAAATAGAGTGTCTGGAACACTTGATCAATCAGATTTTTTCTTTCTTATCTTTTCTTTCCTTTCCCTTCCCTCCCTGCCTCCCTCCTCACAGGACCCGACTGTGTTTGTAGACCCAGCTGGCCTAGGACACACTGGTTTCACCAGGTTTTGAACTAACAGAGATCTGTCTGCCTCTACCTCCTCTCAAATGCTGAGACAAAGATCAGTGCCACCATGTCTAGCCTAACTTAAATTTCTTTTTTTTTTTAAAACTTTATTTATTTATTTATTTGCCTTGGTGTTTGCCTGGAACTGGAACTACAGACAGTTGTTAGCTGCCATGTGGGTGCTGGGAATCGAACCCCGGTCCTCTGGAAGAGCAGACGGTGCTATTAACCGCTGAGCCATCTCTCCCGCCCCTTAAATTTCTTAATGTGTCACTGGAAAGATAAATTTATAGTAAAGCAAGAGAGGTCCAGATATCTGTGCTTTCAACCTTTTACCTAAAAAGGAGGAGAACTGACTTCCCCAAGCATTCTGTTGGCTGCTAGGGTTCACTAGGTTAAAGAAAATGAATCTTTTGAGAGAAACATTCTTATTTCTGTATAGATAGTATTTAGTTCAGTTTTCCATGTAATATTCTGTATACCTTACTGGAGTAAAGTCAATAACTGAGCACCTAGTTCTAATTACCCATTGCTTGGTTTGGTTAGTTGGAAATATCTGATGTATATCACAGAATGGTGGCATTATTGTGGGAACCAGCATGAATTTGATAAATCAAATAATGTACTTGTTAAAGACACTGCTTCTCAGAGATACCATACATTGGCATTGGTGCTAGAAGAGACAGCTAAGGAAAGGATTTGGTGACAAATAGAAGTTTTAGTAAGTTTATAAACCTCTAGGAATTATAACCTTGGATTGTTACAACTCACAAAAGCACATATTTCCAGGCCATTGTAAATATTCAGGTTGATAATGACATGAGAGAGAGAGACAGAGAGAGGAGAGAGAGAAGATACAAGAGGCAAGGGAAGAAGATGCTCATCTCCAACATAATCTCGGATGAACAATAGGTGATTTAATCTTCAAGTAAGTTCTGCAGCACAATATTATTAAACTTATAAACCACACAATCTTAATAAGAACACATATAATAATTTCTATTTATTCAATAAAGAATTAAAATAGAATGAA
Organism: Sigmodon hispidus; assembly: GCA_004025045.1. Classification (NCBI taxonomy): domain Eukaryota; kingdom Metazoa; phylum Chordata; class Mammalia; order Rodentia; family Cricetidae; genus Sigmodon; species Sigmodon hispidus. The sequence goes on along the minus strand of PVIH01003039.1, from coordinate 160,416 downwards.
CCTTTCTCTTCACAAAGGGAGTAGCTAACAAGATAAACCTAGGGCTTTATAGGTGCTTGGTGGACACTTTTCTTTAACAGAAGATTATAAAACACAATAATAGTCCCATAAGTCTAAACAGAAAGAATCACGTCTTCGTGAGTGCTTTGGGATTTTTCTACCTCACCCATATCTCAAGCTTATTTTCAAAGGAAATGTGATTTTTGAAGCTCTTTTCAGAAATCATACTAACTTTGTACTAAAGGTCAGGCTGAATGTCATTGTAAAAATTGTGCCTGACATTTTTCCACTTTGCTCAAATAGAAATTTTACACAGCCATGAAATAAAAGTTCAGAAAGGTTCTTCAGGAGAAGTCTACATTTTTTATGGGCTTTCAAAACAAAATTATTATGTTTTGAATGTGCTATGTCTCAACAAGCTCATGTGTTTGGACACTTGGTATCCAGCTAGTGCTTCTGTTTTGAAAAATAGTTGAACCTTAGGTACACGAGGCCTAGATGACAGATGTTGGTCATAAGAGATAACTTTGAAGGTGATATCCACCTTTGGTTTTGTCATGAACTTTTTGTTTTCCCGCTAATATGTTGTACTATAAGACTTCACCACAATGAATGTAGCTCATAAAGCTAGGATACCTTTCTCAAGATAATGAAGGGATATCCCTCTAAAACTGTGAGCCAAAATAAATATTTTCTCCATTAAATTATATATGCCAACTATCATGTTACAGTAACAGGAATGCTAACTAACACAAATGTGAATTCATCTGTATTGCTGTATTGCCCTTTGTAGAGAATGCAGACAAAACCACCGATTAACAAGGGCCACATCATACCCTTCATTTCACAAGTCAGGCTTGCCCAATCACTGAGATGAATGAGATATAAAAATTCAGGCTTCGAAAGACAGAACCGTGATTAATTACTCACCATGATCATGTTGGCCTTTCTAAAGGTTGTATGTAGATGGAGATATCAGAGTGGCTCTTCTGTCTAGACTGATAGATCAGTTGAGTCATGCAGCCACCAAATTTGAAAGATTCTTTTTATCTTACAACAGAATTGATTGATTATTTTGGTGTTAGTAGACTTAGCTTCAATATTGTTAGGAATTCTTTTTCATAAGCATATAAAAGACAAAAATATTTCATTATATTCATTAGAAGAAATCTATTTAGAGAATGTGTGGCATTTTTATGAATGCATAAAAGCATATGTATTTTTCTTTTGCTTGCATGTTTGTTTTTTGAGACAAAAATCACATAGCTGGCCTGGAAATCAGCATGCAACCTAAGCCTTCAAACTAGCTTGGTTTGTCTGCCTCAGCTTCTTATGTGTGATCTAATATATCTTATTTGTATTATCATTTTTATATTCTTGATTATAGCACAGAGTAGATACATTAACTATTTTGCCTAAAAACTGGAAAAATATCAAAGTAGTATGGTCTAATTATCTGAAAAAAAAATTGTACTGTTCCTATTTAACCTGTAGTAGAATGTAGTTCTCATTTTACAGATTAAAATAAAACAATAAGTATAACATGTGTAACAATATCTATTCTTACTACCTAGGAACACTTTTTTTTTTTGTTAGGATCTATAGAAATGTCTTTTAAAATAGTCTATGCTATCCCAACCTATCCAATTATTCAGTGCAATTCCTGTTAAAATCTCAAAAAGAGATTATGCAGAAATAAAAAAAATAGAATCAGTGTGGAATCTTGGAAAACATGGAATTGTCAAAAATCCTGACAAGAATGGAGCTGGAAAGTTTGCACATATTGAGAGTCTCTGAGAACTAAAGATTTTACGTTTTGACAAACCTCCCTCCTTATCTCCCAGAACTTCCTATAATTCAACAGCTACATAAAATGATTAATCAAGTAAAAATATTCAAGGAACCTGAAGAGTTGTTTACTGGGAGAAGAAAAACAAATATCTAAAAGGTACATAAAAATCTGCTCAATATCACTAGTCATCAAAGGAAAAATTAAAATTATAGTGAGGTATGATCTCACATTAGTGGACCATAAAGAAGTAGAAACCCAGATATTAAATGCAGAAGAAATTGAATCCTCATTACCCTGGTAGAAGTGTAAAATTGTGTAGCCATTAGGGAAAACTAAAAGGTTTTTTTGATAAACATATAATTACCACATGATCCAGAAGTTTCATGTCTGTGTTTATATTCAAAAAAAATTAAAAAACAAGTTCTCAAAGAAGTTACATGCACCACACATGTTAATTTAAGTGTTATTTAAAAATAACCAAGAGATATAAGCCATCCAAGTATACATTGATGAATGAATGAATAAGAAAATATGGTGTATACATAATAAATACTATTTAGCCTTTACATAAGGAGAAAATTTATTATATGTTATATGCTACATGAAATAAGCCAGTCACACAATGGCAAATACTATATGGTTCCATCTCTATGAGCATTATTAAACACAGTAATTTCTCCTTATCTGGGGGAGGGATTTTTTTCACATATACCTGCCTTAATGATACCCTTTGTTTCATGGCTTTGATGATATACCCTTTGTTTCATCTATACCTGCCTTTGATGACATACCCTTTGTTTCATCTATACCTGCCTTTGGTGAAGCTTAACTGATACCTTAGGCACAAAGAGAGGCTTCTTTTGTTTAGGAGATAACATCTGGCCTTGTGGTTCTGGCAGAACTGGAATTCACTACAAAACCAGACTTTCCTGGAACTTGCAGGGATCCTTCTACCTGTCCTTACAAGTTTTAAATGGACGAACGTGCACCATCATGCCTAGCTACAGTCAGAGTTTAACAATGACCACAATATAATACAGGAGTCATTCTATTATACTGCAATTAAAATGGCCAGAGTTACTACTCTTAGACACTGGGAAAACTGCTTACTAAATTTACAGAATTACTAGAGCACAAGCACAATGGCAATCCAACATGTGCTCTGGTAGCTGAGACAAGAACTAAGAACTGGGGTACAAAATATCATGTATTTTCAAGGCAGGATAGTGTAAGATGACACAATGTTTCACCAAGTTATTCAGAATAGTACACACAAAAAAATATGAACTGTTATTTCTGGAGCTCCCCACTTACTATTTTGGACTCCAGTTGACTGTGAGTTACTGAAACCATGAAACAAGAAGGCAGTGTTTATACTGTCCTTATAGGACTACAGTAGTAAGAATCACAGAGACAAAACTTAGACTGCAGACTGCTAAGAGAAGAGAGAAGGGAAAAATGAGGACTTGCTACTCTGAGTATGGAGTTCCAGTTTCACCAGATAAAAACCTCTAAAGATTTATAATATCTTTAGGTCCAGCCAAATAGTTCAGGGAATAAAGATACTTGCCTTGCAACTGGAGTTGATTCCTAAAACCCATGCAATGGTGGAGATGTTGGAGAGAGAGAGAGAAAGAGAGAGAGAGAGAGAGAGAGAGAGAGAGAGAGAGAGAGAGAGAGAGAGAGAGAGAGAGTTTTCACAAAGCTGTCCGGTGACTACCATGTATGAGCACTCTCTCTCTCTCTCTCTCACACACACACACATACACACACACACACACACACACACACACACACACACACACAAACACTAAAACAATGAAGATAAAATAGTTAGGAAGGTATATTTTTTAACATTTAGTGTGTGTGTGGTGGGGGAGGTGTGCTGGTGACTCTGACTATGAGATCAGAGTTCAAGCAGAGGTCAGAGAACATCTTTCAGGAATAAGTTCTATCCTTTGGCCATGCTTTCCCCAGGGATTGAACTCAAGCTGTTAGACATGGCAGCAACTGCCTTTACCTGCTTAGCCATCTTGCTGGCCCCTGTATCATATTTTACCACAATTTCAAAAATATTCTAGAGTTATCAGCTTATTTGAAACTATTTTATTAGTGACTAAATAACAAATTTCCATGAGACGTCATGCTGCTTGCTCCCAAAGTTATTTTAATTAGGTATTTTAAAGGTTCACATCTTGGCATACATTTCTAGTATATTTTAATAATTAAAGTATGACTTAATTGTGACATTTGCTCAGTCACACAATCTGCATAAAACTATTTTATTTCTGTAGTTGAAGATACTACACATCAAGAGATACAATGTGGCTCTTTCAACATTCTCCATCTTATATTCTCACTCTATTTTTGGCTCCCTGCATCTTGGTGCTCAGGAACATCTATTTTCAGATAGTCAATAGGAAATCATCAGGAATTTCAAAGATTCTGTTATCAAAAGTCAATCCCCAGTCTCCTCTACTTTTTTCTTTAAGATGATAGAATGCAAAAGGTAATATTCTGGGCTATTATAGCCCTCTCATTACTGTTGGATGATGTACCATATCTGGATTAAGCAAAATTAATTTTTATCTGAAAAAGAGGTGTTAGTATTAAGTGTACAATTACCAATGTGGTATTCTATTTCAAGTAATGATTTATGCAAGTTATGCATTTTTCTCTAATGATGGTGACTCCACTCTAAACAATGTAAGAACTCTTCTAGGAATAGCCAGTAGAGGCAGTTTATAAGCCTTATGAGTAAATCAGTTCCACCACTCTACAGTCACGACTTGTATAATGTGCAAGACAAAATGGCACAGTCATTTCTCTCAGTGGGGAACTCATCTGACATTATCTTCACACAGCCATTATAAATGAGAGAAACTTCTGACCTGGCTTAAATGTCCAACTGCTTCCTTAAAGTTTATCTGATTGTTCTCAGCCAGAAATGCTCCTTCCTCTCAATGTAAGAGTATCACAGTAACACCATTCTTAAAGCACTGAGGTCGTATTGCTAGGTTAAAGTTAATTCTACTTCTTTCCTGCTTTCAGTCCTAAACTATTTAAAAACATGTCTCTTTGAACTTTATATTCTCTTTGTAAGTAGGCTAAAAATTATCCCTTGGATGTGCACACAAGTGGAAGGTACTTTTAAAATTAAATAAAGAAGCTTTCTAGATCTTTGTCTCATCTATGAAATGGAACACTAATATAGACAATCCATAAAGATGTAGTGAGGAACAAACAAGAAGTTCCTAAATTTCTAATTTAAATAAGAAATGTTGACATTTATAAAATAATTAGTATTTTAGTTAGTGGACACTATGGTAAAATAAAATTAATTCTGCAATGTTCCCTGCACTTAATGAATTTTAACTTTCACAATACATTTGTAGTTTTTTAATTATATATACAATGAAATCATTAAAAAGATATAGTCTGTAATAACCAGTGTTGTATCACCAAAAAATATTTGTCCCGTGGATAAAATAATGATTGGCAATTTCTAGTGGAAATATTTTTTACTGAGTTGAAGCTATGAGCAAGGCACTGGAAGGCACAGAAGTGAGTAGAAAGACGGAGTATACAGAAAGGTGAGAGAAATTCTGTGAGACTCTGTAAGACTTCATACAGTGAGTGTTTGTTTTGGTGCTTGAGTTACAGGCAGAATTTGGACTATTAGAGATGACAAGAAAATATGTAATCAAAAGTAGCAGCATGAGTAAAGGCCCAGATGATGGAAGAGTAGATGCACTTGACAAATTCAGACAGTCCTGTATAACTGCAGCATATGATCCAGAGGAAGTAAAATGATTGAGATCCTACTGTTCAGGGCTTTGAATGTCAGGATAATTGAGCCAAACCATAATTTGTCTGACTAAAGAAGCATTTTGCACGATATTGCCGGGAGTCCAGGGTTAGACTTGATGACTTAGAAATCCACCCTCGACCCATTATTTCCTGACCTTTAATGTTACCAGTTTTGTTACTTTAGCTTAAAATCCAATTATAAAGAAGGTAGGGTCCTAGAGGTGAGTTTTAATCAAAGCTATTTTCTGACCCTGCAGAAAATAGTCTTGGCATTTTAGGAGAAACTGTGCTTTTTGCCAGCCAGAGAAAATCTGAAGGAAAATAGCAAAGAGCAGATAGAAGGTATTTCTCTGTTGACTGCACTTCATGCATTCAACCAGGTATTTGCTTATATTTTACCTTGTTTTATTTTCCATAGATCGGTACAAATAAAGCAGTAGCAAAATATACCATAGAAAATGCAAATGAGTTTTTGAGTAAATTCCTTTTAAACTATTACTGGTCAGAAGGAAGATGTAAAGAGTAAGTCACCAATGTGAGTTTCACCTGGTTATTCAATTTGAACAGCAAGAGGAATATGATATATTTTTACAGGAACAATTCTATATGAAGATAAGAACTGTTCTTTTATTTGGTAGATTTGAGCAATAATGATTTTATTTTCTTATGCTAAATCCACTTTGGTTTTGCACACAGCAGCCTATAAAATGTTTCAGAACATGATTTTAGTTCTATTTCACTACTACTAAAAGTCAACACATGAAAACAACAAAACAAATTGTTTTAAATGTTCTGGTGCCTGTACATGTACACAGGCGGCATGAAATTCTTGATATCTACCATTGTCATCCTTTCATTCATCAAGTCACCTGTCTATCCTCTGTGAATATACAGCCAACAAACAAGATTTACTATGAACTCATTTCCATATATTCTGTAAAAACACTATGGTTATTGTACTTTTTGTTATTTAAGTGATGTACATTTATTGCCAGCATATTTGCAGGCAGTCCAGAATGGGTTTAGAAAACAAATCTATTTTGCCTATATTTATAACTAACTACACTTTTGAATACTTATTTGTCTTTAATTGATTAGTAATTCCACATGGCTGAATGTATTACTTTAAAACAAATACTCCAAGTCAGTTTACTTGAAGAACTCTGCCAATAATTCAATGAAATATTTCTTTTTATAGGAAGCACAACATTCTCAGAGCTGCAAAGAACTTTGCCACCTGAGCATTTAAAAGCTCATTTAGCTACCATTCTTAAAATGGTTTTAGCATTTATTTAAGCACATGTGTTTCTCTGTGCATACATTTGTAGTTGGCCAGGCATGTGCATACAGAGGACAGATGGCAACTTTAAGATGCTGGTTCTGTCCTTTCACCCAGGTCACAGACTTAGGAACCAGCACACTCACCTTCTGGGCTGTCTTGCCAGCCATCATTTATCTACCATGTTTTTGAAGAAAGTGCATTATATTTACTCATAAATATGTAGTGAAGTATTTTAATAGTATTTTGACCTAGAATGATATTTTGTTTTATCTTACATAAGGAAATAAAAAAATGAACTTAGAGAATCTTAAATTCCAGTAAAAATATATTATAGTTGCAATCTCATCAGTCTATACTAAATCCCTGTGATCCACATTGCACAAATGTACAGAGCACAGTTTAACAGATAATGATATAGGCCTAGTAGAAATAAATGACTAAATTAAGTTTACAGAGCCAAAGAAGCTTTACAAGTATGGAAGAAGCCTCACCAGAGAGGCAGGAGGAAAAATCATGGTCTGTTACACAAAGTGACTATCAAATTAACTGTACTCCAATGTGGATGGTATTTTACTATGTTTGTTTGTTTTGAAGAGATGTGCAGTAGGTGGTAGAGCTCATGCATGCCATAATGCATAGGTGGAGGTCAAAAAAAACTTGTAAGACTTTGTCCCCACCTTCCACCATGTGTATTTTAGGGAAAGAAATCAGTGTGCATTTTAGAGAAAGAATCCAGGTCATCAGATGCCTAATATTTTGATCCACTGAGCCATCTTGCTAGTCAAGGATATTTTTTAAAAGTTCTCTAAGCTCTAATCCATTGGTTTCCCACTGAATTCCAAACATTCATAAACATCAGAGCTGATTTTGAGGAACATGGACAGACTTCAGGGTGTCCATGTATGTGATGTGAGGTGGTAGAAACTGAGAAATGCCTTAGTGGTTGACAGTAAGAAAGAAGGTGATGAATCCTCTAGATGGCATTAAAAGTTATTCATGAATATGAATAACACAATGAATAGACTTAAGTATCTAAGGGCAAATCTAGTATCTGTCTTGTTCATAAGTGTGTTTGTGCCTGGCATATAACCGATGCCTTATAAATAGTTATTGATTGAACTTAAGGGTTCTTCTTTCTACCATTAAATAATTGTCTCACAAGGCCTTCTAAATGTATACATTATTTTATGCTTTCTTTCCTACTTACACATTGATTTAGTCCAAGCACAAATGTCTAAGGAGGGGTAAAAGGGTAAATCTGAGGTTGAATTACAAAACAGTACCTTGTTTGGGTTGCTTTACCCTACATGTTATAAGTCTTGGCAAGGAATGGGGAGGTTAGATCATAGTATCTACTTCTGTTGTGCCTGGGCACCTAGGTATTTCATTCAAACTGAACAAAAGTTTCCATCCACCATAATTGTTATTACTTTCAGACAACTCACACAACTCACAAAATAGCTATAGTCACTAGAAGGTCATTTAATTAACAATTCCTAAACTTTTGCCTTTGGACTATGTAACTAAAGTATTAAAATATTAATCTTTAATATTTCTTTTGGATGGAAATAACCAATTCACATAAACTTCTCATTTGTTACAAAAATAATATTTCCTATAAAATAGTACATTTTTACTCTATTTCTCCTATTTTTTGTTCAAGAAGTTCTCCTATTGAAATAAATAGTAAATTGCTTTATAATATAGATGTAGTAAATATGAGTAGTGAATACAGAAGTCATGTTTGCTCTTTTTATTTTATTTTATTTAAGAAGTTTATTCCTTTTACATACCATTCACTGTTCCCCTCCCTCCTCATCTCCTGCTTCCCCCAACCTCCCTCCAAGCCCCATCTACTCCTCAAGGGGGGTAAGGCCTTGCTTGAGTAGTCAACACAGGACAGCATACCAAGTTGAGGCAGGACCAGCCCCTCCTCTCTGTATCAAGGCTGAGCAAGGCATCCTATCATAGGGAGTGAGATTAAAAAAAAAAAAAACAGTTGATATACATGGAATAATTCCTGGTCCCATAACCAGAGGACCCACTAACAGATCTCTCTACCCATCTGTTACTCTCATTTAGAGGGCCTACTTAGATCTTATGCAGACTCTCCAGCTGTTAGCCTAGAGTCTGTGAGCTCCCATTGGCTGAGTTAGCTGTTCCTGTGGTTTTCTCCATTGTGCTATTGACCCCCCTTCACTTTCTCCTCTAGTTGCCCCTCCCTGTCTTCAAATGAATTCCAGGAGTTCAGCCAAGTGCTTGGCTGTGGGTGTCTGCATCTGCCCCCATCAGTCATTGGATGTTGGTTGTCTGATGACAATTAGGGAAGTCACCAATCTGACTACAGGAGAAGGCTACCAAAATAAAACATCCCCTCACCACATAATAATCAAAACATTAAATACATAGACTAAAGAAATAATATGAAGAGCAGCAAAGGAAAAAGACCAACCAAGTAACATATAAAGGCAGACCTATCAGAATTATACCCAACTTCTCAATGGAAACTCTGAAAGACAGAAGGTCCTGGGCACATGTTCTACAGACACTGAGAGACCAACGATGCTAATCCAGAGTACTATACCCAGCCAAGCTTTCAATTATCATAAATGGAGAAAAAAAGATATTCCATGACAAAACCAGATTTAAATAACACATATCCACAAATCCAGCCCTACAAAAAATATAGAAGGATAGAAGGAAAACTCAAACCCAAGAAAGTTAGCTATACCCACAAAACATGGGCAATATATAATCACATACCAGCAAATCCTGAAGAAGGGAAACACACACACACACACACACACACACACACACACTACTACTACTACTACTACTACTACTATTACTACCACCATCACTAACAACAAACCAAAAAAACCTGCATAAATTAATAGTCTTTGATATATCTTACTATCAATGGTCTTAATTCATGTATAAAAAGACACAGGCTAACAGAATGGATATAAAAACAGGATCCAACTTTCTGCTGCATACAAGAAATACACCTCAACTTCAAAGACAGACACAGACTCAGAGTAAAGAGTTGGGGCAAAAATTCCAATCAAATGGACCTACCTAAGAAACTTTAGCTTATCCTAATATCTAACAAAATAGACTTCAAATTAAAATTAATCAAAAGAGATGGAAAAGAACATCACAGGAAAAATCCATCAAGATGAAATCTCAAACCTGAACATTTATGCCACAAATATTAGAGCACCTACATTTGCAAAAGAAACATTACTAAAGCTTAAATCACACATCAAGCCCCACACAGTAGTAGTGGGAGACTTCAGCACCCCACCAGACAGAAACATAACAGAGAAATAAGGGATCTAAGAGATGTTATGACTCAAATGGTCTAAAAGACATTTATAAAACATTTCACCCAAACACAAAAGAATATACATTTTTCTAAGCACTTCATGGAAATTTCTCCAAAATTGACCACATACTTAGTAACAAATCAAATCTCAACTAATTCAGAAAAAAATTGGAGTAATTCTTCCTACCATTTCAGGCTACCATGGCTTAAAGTTAGAGTTCAACAACACCAATTGCAGAAAGCCTACAAACTCATGGAAACTAAACAACGATCATCTGAATCATCCCTGGGTCAAAGAAGAAGTAAAGAAAGGTATTACACTTCTTAGAATTCAATGCAAAAATTATTCAAACTTATGGAACACCCTGAAAACAGTGCTAAGAGGAAAGCTCATAGCACTAAGGGTCTACATAAAGAAAGTGGAGAGATCTCACACTGGTGACCTAACAGCACACCTGAGAGCTTTAGAACAAAAAGAAGCAATTTCTTCCAGTCTCCCGGGAAGAATAAATAGCGGGAATTTGAGAGCTGAAATCAATAAAAAATAGAAACAAGGAAAACAATACAAAGAATCAATGAAACAAAGAGTTGGTTCTTTGAGAAAATCAGTAAGCTAGACAACCCCTTATCCAAACTAATCAAAAGACACAGAGAGAGTATCCAAATTAAAAAAATCAGAAATGAAAAGGGAAACACAATAAAAGACAGAGAGGAAATCCAGAGAATCATTAGGTCATACACTGAAAACATGTACTCCACAAAATTGGAAAATCTTAAAAAAAATGGACAATTTTTTGAATAGAGTCTACATACTAAAATTAAATCAAGATCAGATAAACAATTTAAATAGACCTATAACCCCTAAGGAAAACGAAGCAGACATCATGTCTCCAGACCAAAAAAAGCCCAGGGCCAGATGGTTTCAGCACAGACTTCTACCAGAATTCTGTAGAGTTTCAGAGAAGAACTAATACCACTACTCCTCAAATTGTTCCACACAACAGAAACAGAAGAAACATTGTCAAACTCTTTTCTTTTTCTCTTCTTTTCTTTTTGCTTACTTTAGTTTGTGTTTTGCTGAGACAGGGTCACCTATAACCCAGGTGAGAGTCAAACTCCCTGTGTCACCCAGGCTACTCTTGAGCTGTTGATCTTCCTGCCTTGACCTCTCAACTGCTGGGATTACAGGTTTGCGTCATTCCCATCCTGTTTTTCTGTTTTTTACAATTTGCCCTTGAAGGCTCTGCTTTTTTTCTAACTAGCTACATTTCAACTGGAAAAAGATAAAGTTAATCTTTTGGTGCAACAACCTCAGCTGTTCTTCTAGGCTAGGCCGATTTTGTGTCTGATTTTGAAATCAAATGTAGACTTTTGGAATGAACTGGGCCTGATGCATATGACAAAAGTGCTCATTAGGAGGAAAGATTCTGAATATAGAGGAAACACTTCTTACCTTCAACTATTGGAAAAGATTCCACCAACACAAAGGAGACTTGCTCTGTCACTAAGGGAGTAAAATGTGAATTAATAGGTAGAAGTTTTACAAAGTCAGATTTGTTTAAAAGAATATTTACATGATTTCCCAGTAGGGTTGACTTCCTGCTGACAGAGTGGAATTCCCGTCAGTTGATGTGCTCAGGTAGAAGTTTAAGGATTACGTGCTCCTGATAACTGAAGAGATTTCTTTGTTGTTGTGAACATTGACCAGAAAATGTTTAAAGTGGCTTCTGCCGTGGAGACTTTGAGACTCTATTCCAAATCTTCCCTCAGTGGATTTTGTACCAAAGGATCAGAAGTTATAGAGTAACACACCACTTGAACAAACACTTTTTTTGAGTGACTATGATGTACAAGGTTCTTTACTCTCTCTTTAAATATATGGATACTGGAATATGCTATTAGATATGGTTACAAGTTAAACTCCTCCAATCTTTTAGGTATAATGTATGATGTATTTCCAAGACATTTATTGAATATTGTGTATACTGTGACTCCATTTTATTTCTGAGAACTATTTGAAAGCTCAAGAACTACTAACTTTGTTAAGCATGAGAATGTTTGGTTCCAAGTGTATAGCTCATAAACCTAACATTCCTGAATTCTATCCATGCTCTTGAGTTCTCATCTAACTCAGAGACAAGCCACTTGTCTTGTGATTAAATTTCAGCAATATTTCTTCCTAAAATAATTCTGTGTTACTATTAGTGTTCAAGTATTGTACAGAGTCAACTATTCAAAGTACACCATAGCAGACACCCTCTCCATCGCTTTAAGGTGATGAATGTAAAACTTAAGGACAATTATTTTATTAACTAGAGTTATAAAATTTCCTGATGATTAGGCTCATTCTAAATATCTAATAAGAGTATTTCTGTTTGGTGAACTCAACCTACCATATCAGTCTCTAACAGATTACATTGTATAGGAAATTGCAGTATAACTGTAGTTTTAATAGTTATGAATTGTAATGTAAATATTTTTGGAGATAAAAGTTTGTCAAATGGATTAGAAACCACAAGTTATTAACTACTAGGGATGAAGATATAGCTCAGATCTGACTTTGGATCCCCAGTAGCTACATACAAAGACCACGAATCAGCTGCAGCATTTACATGTGATCTTAGTTTCAAGGAGGCAGAGACAGGTGGATCTTTGGAGTTCATGGACCAGTCAGTCTAATGGAATTAATGAATTCTAGGCTCAATGTAAGTTCCTATCTCAAAAAAAAAATAAAGGAGTGTGGGTAACCTGAAATCAACCTTTGGCGGCCACATGTATGCACATATACACATACATGTACACCTGTGTACACATGGGCACATACCCACACAAACATGTACATATATAGGCATGAATGAATACACAAGAATGAAGTAAAATTTAAAAATCCTTAGAAATTAATGCTTACTAATGGTTTATTTATTTTCTTATTGCAAGGAAATTGTTTGTCGGAGACAGCTTCACTTTATAGTCTATGCTGATCTAAAACTTGCAGTAATCCTCCTGTCTCTGCCATCCAAGTGTTGAGATACAGGCTTTGGGCCACTATGTTCGGCTTATCAGTGATATTTTCATCTATAATTATTTTACCATATAGCATTTGGTGACCCAATTATTGTCCTAGATACATTACTTAGTAACACTTTTATCTGTGGATTGTTGTTATGTGTGTGCTCTTCATGCATTCTTTTTCTCTTCAGGATGATGAATAACAAATTCAGAGGATATGAAAGGTTCACTATAACTAATAATTTTATTTTATTATTTAAAGATTTCCCACAATTATACAGTGTATTTTTATCATATCTATCTACCACTACCACTACCTCCTTTCAGCTCTCCATAATGCCTGCCCCATTCTCCTTCCCAGGTTCTGTGAATCTATGTTAGTTACTTTTGTTTTTTCCTTCATTTTTCTTCTACAGTACTTTGGGTTGAACTTGGAGCCTTGTTCAGTCTTTGCAAGTGCTCTACCACCGAACTACATCTATCCTGAAGTGTTGTATTTAATAGAATTTTAATGGTTCTTTCCATGGGGCCTGCATTTATTGTTATCAAGACATTGTTGTAGATTCTGTGAACAGCAAGTGCTCCTCTCTAATAGAGTTCTTTGTGATTTTTTTTGAAAAGCTTCCCTCTACACCAAACAGATATTGATTTATGAGTAACAATTCAGTCTGGGGTCATTGCCATGGTGGTTATGACTTAGTCATTTCTGCTAGAAGAACCAAAAATCTCAAGGTATAGAAGACTTTGGTATTTAAAAGAAACTTAACTTTTAGGCTCTTTATATCTTCAAAGGTAAAGGCCAATGGACATAAGTAAAGTTCTTAATTATGAATATTAAGCCCAATAAAATTACAGAAAATGGAATATATAGTCACTACCTAAACTTCAATACAAAGTTTCTCTAAGTATGATATGGGAAGAGCTCTTATTAAATTCACTTTGGAAAAGAGCCAGAATATTTAAAAAACAATAACGCTCCCATAGGACCAGACATAAGAAAAGACCTTTGAAGTTGTTAATTAAGGGAGTCAACATAATCCCTCAAACAATACAGGCTATTGCTGTTGACCTTGGTTGCTTCACAGAACCTGAAAGTTTGCTGAAGATCTCATGAGCTTCAGATATAGGACTTAGAGGAATCTAGCTAGTTATGATCTAGAAACTCCTCCATGAGTATTGACTTTCAGAGTACCAAAAGGTTCTGCTCTACCATTGAACTACATCTCTAGTTACTAAGTGTTGCATTTAATTGAATTATATAGTGGCACTTATACCTTGGAGTTAACAAACAGCTGTTTAATATAGTTAAGGCTCATTTTGTAGGAGGCGATTCATACCATGTGCTGTAAAATTAGTGAAGCCATAGAACCTAAATTTAAATCAACTGTCATTTTCCTAAACCAATATAACTTCTAAGTATACTCACTTTAAACTCACAAATAATTGTAGTTCTCAACATTCACAAAATATTATTTTTGTAGCAGACAGAGGAAAGACAGAAAGCCACATAGCCAAAATGCCAAGAATAACTGACTATGAGGTGTCTATCTCCAGTACTACCCCTATACCTAAGGAACATCGTAGAAGAAGTGCAGAAAGTTGTAAGAGCCAAGGTATATCACCAGTTGACATGCTAATTGGGTAAATAACATCAAGGGACCTATCCCTTGGTGAAGAGCTACAAGAAATTAATGACTACAGAGAGATGATGAACTAGTATTCCACATGAATGAAAGTCCTAATTGGTTATCCAATACCAGTGATCATGCCTGAAAACATATACACGTGAGTAAATGGTGAATTGACTCTTAGTAGGCACTATTTACAGATTAATTACTATATATATGTAATTATATAATTAAATATGTATTTATATATACTTAAATTATTTATATATAATATATAGTTAAATATATTTATATATTTTATATAATTTAAATATTTAATATATATTTATATATAATTAAAGAAAAAGGTCATAAATTTGAAAGATTTAAGAGGGCTTAAAGGAAGGAGAGGATGGGAGCATATGCATATGAAATAATAAATAGTAAGTCCTTACAATGCAAAAAAAAGCAGTTTAAGTAAATTTTATTATAGGGAGAATAAAAGTCCAAAATTTTCTAGCCAAGGTTTGTCAGGATCTCAAGGTATAAAGTCTAAGAACTGATATTTCCAGTGAACAGCCCCTTTCATAATTTCTTTTAATTTTTCTTTTATTGAGATAATACAATTATCCCATTTTCCTTCTCCATTTCCTTACTACACCCCTTTGTGCTTTTTCAGATTCTTGGTCTTATTTTTTCCTTTAATTGCTGTTACATTTGACTTTGAGAATCATTGCTTTAAAGAATGAGTAAAATAAAGTACTATTCTATGATCCAGTATAATGGGAAATACATGTATCTGGTGGGAGAAATCCAATGTCTAGTGCTAGTTTCACCAGTTATTATCTGGGATATCTTGGGAAAATGATGTCATCATCTCTTTGAGCCTCAGTTTCCTTCTTGGTATAATTCTAGAAGATTTGATCCAGAAAATACTGGGCTATTTGCCACTAATAATACTGTATAAATTTATATAAAAAACAATAAACAAACATTACAAGGGGTCATAAGACCCCCTAGGTAGTGAATTGTAGTAGGATTGTGTTCTGTTCTGTTGTAAATAATTGTCCCGTCTACTGGTTTAATAAAAACACTAATTGGCCAAAGGCAGACAGGAAGTGTGGGCAGGGCTACCAGACTAAGAAAACTCTGGGAACATCTCAGAGCAGAGCAGAGATGCCACAGGGATGCAGCACAGACATAAGGCAGCAGATGTAGAGGAAAGAAGCTGAAATGCTGCTCTGAGAAAAGGTATGGAGTCACATGGCTGAACAGGTTAAGAAAGATGGATTAGTTTAAAGGTAAAGAATTAGCAAGCTACATGCCTGGGTCCTAGGCTGATCAGCATAAAATTAATATAAGCCTTGTGTGATTATTTCGATCTAAGTGGTAGTGGGCCTTAGAGCGCATCCAAACCTCTGGACAAGACCCAAAAGTCTGGGCCAGAAACATATTACAACAGTGAATAATATGAATTCAATAAGTATGAGTACTATTATAAACTACAAACAGGTGGGAATTAAATAGCAATGAAGAGATGAATATGCAATGGGCATTATGGACCTATGGAAAGCTAATATGTTTGGAAGCTACCTTTAAACCTGTGAAGATAGTAATAAGTTTAATTCATAGTCCCTCTTTGTGGACATTAGTGATTTGTCTGAATAGCTGTGGTTGGATCCAAATCCAATTCAAATTTATATTTTACATAAAGTGACTACCCCTCACTGAGTTACTGTCCCATTAACTCCCCACCACTCAATTAGCAATCAATCTATAATATACTTTGCTCAATTGTATGCTGCTTTTCATGTTTCATTTTATGTATTTAAGTCTAAATTTCTAGGTTATGCCAAACTCCAAGAGACTGGAGAATATGTCCCTTTCTCTGTGACCTCAAAGCCCATATTGTTTTAAATGCATAGGTAGTCAGTTAGTAGTTCTAATCTTTTATATTCCAAAATGCCTTTTAAGTTATAAAGTTCTTTGACAACCAGTTTCTTTTATTCCCATAGTCAGGATGATAGGCTTCCAGAGGAGGTATCCTTATTACCATCTTAGAGTTTAAGACACTGAAGCTTAAAGAATTTATAGCTTTGAACAAATTCTTACCTGAAGTTCCAGTTACCTCTTCCAACATATCTTCCTCCCCCAGTTAGATGCAACTCTGCCCCAGGTACACATGGTTTCATGGTATTGGGAATTAATAGAATATATAGAGTTCAAGGTTAACTGAAATTTGGACTTCATTTATGAAGCTATTGGAAAGTCATCCATGTTTGAGTAAGAATGTTCAGGAATGAATGCTGCTGTTTTGTGTTCCTTCATGCTCCTTTATACATTATCCCTCTCCCATGTGCTGGTAATTATTTTTTGTCAAGTTGAAACAAACTAGAGTCACTTGAGAAGAGGGAGCCTACACTGAAGGATTTCTTCTACTAGATTGGCTTGTGGACATTTCTGTGGGACATTTTCTAGATTAATAGTTGATGGAGAATGCCTAGCTCAATGAGGGCAATTCCAGGTGTACATAGCTACTCCTGGGTTGTATAAGAAAGCAGGTTATAAAGGAAATGGAGAACAAGTCAGTAATCCTTGATCCTCTGTGGCCTATACTTTTAGGTCCTGCTTCCAGGTTCTTGAATTCCTATTCTGACTTGACTTCATGATGTACTGTAAGCTGTAAGATGAAATACCAACCTGAATTTGGTCATGGTGTTTATTGTAACAACAAAAAGGAAACCAGGACACCAAAAATCCTGTAAGTAAGCCCAATAAATACATTGGGTTCATCAATATACACATGAATAGAATTGTTAGTTTGGGTGCCTTCTGTGGGGACAGTAGACATATATCCCTAGGAAGAGTTTATTCAACAATATACGTACCAACAACATCCACATACACAGTCCAGCCTATGCCTCTTTTCTTTTCTTTTGGGGACAGACATGAACTCTGTAGTGAAGTGTTCTGAAACTCACTGCAGAAAAGCTACCCTCAATCTTCTGTGCCAGCCTCCAATGCTGAGATTACAAGTCTGAACCACCATGCTTAGTGTTCCAAAGCTTTTTGTTATTATATAATACCACAGTGTATGGTTTATTATTGGAGAAATGATAGCTTGGGGCATAGTTTTTATAATCTAGGAATTTTCCATAATCAAAAATTTCATTGCCTTAATAGAGAACATCTCCTGAGTAAATTGTGATCATAAGGGGGAGTGAGCAAGAGGATGTGGGAACAAAACATGAGAGAAGGAAATGGTTGAATTGGAGGAGCAACAGAGAGGGAGAACAAAGAAATGAATATCTTGATAGAGGGAGATGAGAGAAACCTGATGCTAAGGAAACATCCAGGAACCCACAATATGTTCCTGGCCAGGACTCCAAGCAATAGTGGAGAGGGTGTGTAAACAGGACTTCCCCTATAATCAAATGAATAACCACCCTAATTGTCATTATTGAATCTTCATCCAGAAATGGATAGTGGCAGAAGCAGAGATCCATAGTTAAGCACCAGGACAAGCTTCCAGTCCACCTGAAGAGAGAGAGAAGAGAGTATATGAGCAAAGGGATCAGGATCATAAGGAGGAGACCCACAGAGAGAGATGGCCGAGCTGAAGAGCTATTGGGAACTCACTGACTCTGAATAATAGCTGAGGAACCTTCATGGAAAGGAACTAAACCCTCCAAAGGTAGAGGACTGTCAAATGGCATGAGCAGTTTGTGGAGCCTCTTACAGTAGGATCAGACTATGTTCCTGGTGCATGAACTGGCATCTTAGAGCCCATTTTTCACAGAGGAACACCTAACCCAGCCTTGACACTAGGATGATGGACTCTAGACCTACCTCAACTGGATATGCCAGACTGAAATGACTCACCTTCAGGTTTTTGCCCTCCTTGGGAAATGGGTGGGGGATGGAGTAGGGAGAGGCTAAGGAAGCACTGGGAGGAGAGAAGGGGTAGCAGTGGTAGATTTGAAAAAAAAAAAAAAACCTTTTTAAACAAAAAAATAATTAACATTGGAAAAACTTCATCCCCTTCTACGAAAAATGTTTGCATCATTAAAAAAAAGAGGAAAAAAGAATAAAGCTTAAGTATTTGCAGCATTAGTTCTTGGGTACTAGTTTTATTGCATTTCAAATGACGTTGTCTTGGTTAAAGATATTCTAAATTTATGCACCTGAACTCTTGTTTTCCTTTCTGATTTTTTAGTGATCATTTGTATTCAACTAGATCAATGTTTATTTTGAATGAACTTGGAGATTCTTAACCTTTTATTATTGTTTTTCCAATTAAGATGTCCAATAATTACCTGAAAATAGAAAACACAAACACAAAAGTCATGAAGTTGAATAAGAATGAATCCTTTAACATATTTAATTTGTACAGAGCCTCTTTTATGTTTAGAAAAAAAGCTTTGTGTGCACTAAACAGACTTTACCCAAGTGATCCTTTCCTCTGATCCAACTTCATCAGAGGGGATAACGGGTTGTACAATTCTTCATATAGAGCTGAAGTATTTGAAATGACATGCAGTAAAAAGAACACATTTAGAAAGCAAAATATGTTTATGAAGAAACTGGGAAGAGAACATGTAAATATCAAACATGCAGTTACAAAAAAAATGCAAATTCCCATGAGAAATAAAACATGCTTGAACAAAGTATGTCACTCAGTTTTAGAACCAGTAATAACTGGGTTAAATTTACTCAGTAATAACAAAATATAACAAAACAGCTGCTCCAGTTTCTTCAGGTATTTTAAAAAAATTTGTTTGAAAGATAACTTGATAGAGGTCGCCATTTTGGGGTTAGGGAGAAACTTGATGCTAGAGAAATTCCCAGGAATTTACAAGAATGACTCCAGCTAAGACTCCTAGCAATAGTGGAGAGGATGCTTGAACTGGCCTTCCCCTGTTATCAGATTGATGACCAAATTAATTGTCATCATAGAACCTTCATCCAGAAAATGATGGAAACAGATGCAGAGATCCACAGCTAAGCACTAGGTCAAGCTCCCAGTACAGTTGAAGAGAGGGAGGAGGAATTATATGAGCAAATGGGTCAAGATCATGATAGGGAAACCCACAGAAACCACTACCTGAGCTATTGGAAGTTCACTGACATTGGACTGACAGATAGGTAGCCTGCATGAGACTGAATTATGCCCTCTGAATGTGGATGACAGTGTGTCTTGGACAGTTTGTGGGGCCTCTGACAGTGGTCCACCAGGATTTATCCCTAGTGCATGAACTGGCTTTTTGGAGCGCATTTCCTATAGAGGGATACCTTGCTCAGCCTTGATATGCTAGACTTTGGTGACTCCCCATGGGAGGCTTTATAGTGGTGGTGGGGATAAGCTGGGGGTGAGTGGGAAGAAGGGAGTGAAGGCGAGCTATGAATGGTATATAAAATAAAAAAATTTAAATAAAACAAATCAGCTTGAGAAGGTCGTCATCATTTGCACATGAATGTTACATACTAACATTTGATAAAGTAAAATGAAGTTTTTAAGAAATAGCATTTCTACAGTGAGTCTGATTCATGCAATTTTATCAAGTGCATATAAATACCAATAGATAATGGAGCAGTAAAAGTGGATGGAATAGGTTTTTGGAAAGCAATAATAATTATATTGGCTAACATCCTAAATATTTTCTGTGTATGAAGATAAGGACTATGAGGAAAATTCTCACAGTGATGGCTGGCTGGAGCTCTTGGGAGCTCACTGAATCAAGAACCATCTGGAAAAGGAACTAAGCCCTCCAAGGATAGACAACTGTCCACTGGCATGGACAATATGTGGAACCTCAAAGGGAGGGTTCAGACTGTGTTTCTGTACATGGACTGGCATCTTGGAGCCCATTCCCTCCAGTGGAACACCTAACCCAGTCTGGATGTTAGGACGAGGAAATCAGACTTGCCTGGAATGGATGCTGAGCCATCTTGGGACCTCTTGTCCTTCTTGGGTAGGGGATCGGGGCAGGAGAGGAGGGAGGCTGAAGACTGACCAGGAGGAGTCAGGAGGGGGAAGGGAATAGGAACAAGGGGATACATGGATAAAAAATGAGACTTCATTCTATAAAAATAAAAAAAATATAATCCAAACATTCACTCAATTTTAGCTGTCAAACATTATACACGTGGATGATTCAGCATCTTGAATTCCTCTTGCCCCTGCATACCACTTATTGTCATCTAGTACAATGATTCTATCAAGACATTAAGAGGTTCTTTTATTTAAGTGTCTTCAATTATAACCACTAACTACCTCAACTATCAGTCTTTCAGACCCCTGGCCCTTGTTTCAAATAGTGTAGAGAATGCAGTTAATTAAACAAATAACATTATATGAATGAATACCTGACAAGCATGTTTACCTTTTGTCAGGGAAGACTGCATTATCAGAACCTGTCCCCAATGAATGACAATTAATAAACTTCTCACAGAGGTATGTAGCAGAGGAGAATTTATGAGACCCTTCTCACCATCCAGCATTTTGTTGACTGAAGTAACATGTAAGATTGACTATATTGTCTGTTGATCCTATGTGATTAATTACAGACCACAAGACAAGATTCTGGATAAAATATATTATGATCCCAAAACTTTATATTAGAGTTTTTTTTGTATAATTTTAAAAACTAAATGACATTCAAAGCTATGTCCTAGGTATTAAGAGCTGTGTGCTATTCAATTTAAGGTAATGAGGAATATTGATAGAACTTCCCACTTTATTGGAGGCATGGAAGGTAATGAGGAATATTGATAGAACTTCCCACTTTATTGGAGGCATGGACAGAAATAGCCTCCTAATAGCTTGAAATAAGTATTTCTAAAGGTACAACATTTTGTTTTTTTGATTCCTACAATTCCTATTACATTTGAGTTATGTTTCTATAATTCCAGAATTTAGGAGAATAAAATGAGGATTGCTCTAAGTCTGAGGCTAGCCAGGACAACAAAGCAAGGTCCTGTCTCAAAAACAAAACAAAAGCTGTGAAGAGATGGCTCAGCAGATAAAAGTACCTGCTGCTGTTTTCGTGGACTTGGATTTGATTCTCAGCACCTATAAGATGGCTTACAACCACCTATTTAACTCCAGTTCCAGAAGACTGGACACCTTCTTCTTACCTCTGTATCATCTCCATGCTCTTCCCAGACATATACACAGGCAAACCACTCATATACATAAAATAAATTTTTAAAAAGTCTGTTTTATAAGAAGATATTAACAAAAATGTTAAAAATCCTTTAGCTTCAAAGAATGTGAAAAATATCACTCAGTCTTAACGAAAATACAGAAGGAATCTGTCTTTTAACGAGATTTATAATGATTTTCCTTCACTTTTATGAATTCAAATAATTTGAGCATCTTAAGTCAGTTCTTTCACAGTTCTTGGAAGGACTTGTCATTTGAAATGCATATGCTATTTCTCCTTGCAACAGTTTCGAAAATTTATCAGCTGGGAAGGAAAGCTGCTACTTCAAACTTCCACGTTGCCCTTCTTTTTCTCTCCACTAGTTAGGCAACACAGTTTTAATTGGTATCAGGCTTTGACAAAGGAATCATAGGTGTATTTCATCCAAATTCAAAGCATGTCAAATTAGTGTCAAAGGGAGGGAAGAAAAGTTAGATGCCATTTTGGTAGTTAACAAAATCTTGCAAAACTACCATTTGTTTGCTTGTTTCATTATACTATAGCAGTGTATTTAGTGGACAAATCTGTTGCCTCTTACAGACTAGTCACTTCATCCATTGTTTCTAGCATTTTTTTGGCTTTTTTGTACCTGTCTACATAAAACTCATTAGAATGATATACATGTGAGCTTAAGATTTCAACCAATTTTTCACTTGAACTTTCTATGAAGCCCAAATACCATATTATTTTTTTCCTTATCAGAACCTTATTTGAGAGAATAAATAATTCACTTTAAGAGGAAAAGCACAACACAAAGAAAATGAATGTTAAAAGCGGGGTCTGTTAGTTGGAAATCATTTATTACCTCTATAAAAGTTTAAATAAAAACTCTACAAAAATTCACATTACAATCTGATATGGTTTTAAAGAGATAATATGCTTCAGAGGTAGTACCAGTAAAATGGGATGCAGGATTGCTAGAAGGAATTACTCAGTAAGTTAATGCAAAATAAAATTTCAGTGAGGAACAATATATACCCAGTATAGAATTTAATGGAACAATCATAATTATATTAGCATGAAAAATATCCATTTCTTCTTTCCCCCCTTGGCAAATCTGTTCTTAATAAAGGCTTGTTTATGTCAACTGCAGGTTCACAAGTTAGTAGGCGATTTCATTAGAGCATTACAAAGCATAGCTTGGTAAAGGGCATGGCACAGTGCTGTCTGTCAAGGTTAACACAACTACAAAAAGAAGTCTAACATTCAGATACAATAGCAATGGTAACTCATCAAAGAACAATATCTTTACTTTTAATTTTGTGAATTTGAATGAAAATGAACTTTATTAAAAGGGCACAACATTCCTAGTATTTTATCACTATCTCAAGGATAAAGGCAGTTGTTAAAGTTATCAGGATTTCTTTCAAAGGTGATTACAAACCATCAGGCTAAAAGGAGGGACTGAATAGCCTTCCACAAAAAATAAATAAATAAAATGAAAAAAGTAATTTTTATCATCCAGAGTCGGTTTATATCCAGCATTTTGCTTTTCTCTTACAAACTGATAAGTCTGTCTAATACAAGAACCCTAAGAGTAGATGTTTCTATCTTCGCAAAAATGAACTCTTGGTCATCTTATGAGGTCTTGGCATGCGCAGTATACTGAACACAGGATGTGACTGGACCAGAGCCTTTTTTTCTCTAATAACAAACATTTCTATCCCTGATTATAGTTGCAGTGTAAAAGTCCTGTTGATAGCTGACCTTACAACAAAACATCCACAGGTTTCTGAAACAGGCCAATTTTCTTTTAACATTTTCTTTGCATGTGTTAATTTTTCCTATTATCCAGGGCAACTAAAATCCTCATTTTCTTGTAACTAATTTTAGCTTGGCTGAATGAGAAAGGTGCCTTCTTTATGTTTCTGTTGCTTCAGGGTTTGTTTTTAAATCACATTTTAGAAAGTGAGTTCTCTCACATACACATTATATGCTTAGAAATTGCTTGATATACTAAGCTTAAAGTAAACTTTTAAATGCAGTTAAGTAGTAAAAGAAATTTCCTGTTTACTTTTGCTTTTCTGAATGATACTTCTGCTAGTTTAAAATGCTCTAATATTGTGAAAGCCCTAAAGAAGAAATACTAGTTAGTTGATTTTCACTATTATCTACAGATGTGTTCATGAAAATAGTCAAAAGTTGTCATCATTTTTCTTGTTTAAAAAAAATCCTGGAAATCAAATCTACTGTATATATGTGAAGTGTTTCCATTATAGTAATTTCATATTTGTCCTCCTGAAGAGCTTGGGATTGAACATGGGGCCTTATGTAAATGCCAAGCTAGTTCCCCAGTTTTATACTAGTTTTCTTTCTAATATTTGATCTTCTTCAAGGTCTGTGCTATGTATTCAATCTGGCAAAATATTATTGTTTTTGCTTTGATACAACTTTTTCCTTTGGGTCTGACTATAGATCATCTCCACTAATATTTTTAGTTCCTATGTTCATAAAAGATACAATTTTGTGGCTGAAGAAAAACCTGCCAGGATAAAAGTAGTCCTAAGTAGACTGTTAAGACATATAGATTCTATTTTAATGAAACTTTAGAAACAAAGGTACAATTTATATTTCTTCCCAAAAGTCACAGATGTAAGATTCTTTCTAAGAATCACATATATTAGAATTCTTAAACCAATTACAACTGTTAATTGAAAATCTTTTTTTAATATCCCTGAAAACATTAACAGAAAATATTTCTTTGTATTTTGAAGTCCAGCTTTTCTCAGCCTGACCAATGTGAGGTATCAATGTGTACCATTGTACCCAGCTGAAATAATCCTTTTTATAATCCATGGAGTGGTAAGAAATCCACTATCTGACACAGTGTCTATTCTACAGCAAGAACTCCATGAATGTTTTTGTTTATTTGATGACAAATCTTTAAGGTGTAAAAAATAAAATTCTGAGTGTTACAGCACATACGAAAGACTCATCTGTATTTGCTTTGCAATCAAGGCCGGGTTAGGAAGAGTTCTAAACTCAAGCAGTTTAAGTTTAAGGATAAACTCAACCATACTGAAGAAGAGTATAGCAGAGATTTGAGATTAGAAATTTGTTCATACCAGGACCTCATGGTACAAGGGTAGCACATGTGACCCCATAAATTTGTTCATATTAAAATCAATATAACCTAGATATGGACAAACAAATATGTCATCCTAACATTTACAAAACAGAGGCAGGAGTAGCAGGATTCAGGGTCATCTTCAGCAATATTGGAAATTAAAGGCCAGCCTGGGCTACAAGAGATCTTGTATTAATCCTCCATATGATAAAATAATGGTTCCTGCATTTGTAGTACATAGTGACTCTATCCCATGGAGAAATTTATGTGACTAGAAAAAATCCGAATGTTTGAGGTTCTGTTGCTCAATGGTCTTTTCCCTGAATGGAATTTGATTTGTCAGCAAGGAATACCAAAAGTTGTTTGCAAAGAACCACATGACCATCAGCTAAAGGGCATGGAGCTGACAAGTGAAAAATTTCTGCTGACAAAGAAGCCATAGAAACTGTGTGATCACAATATAAAATCAAATACTTGATAAACTGGACAATCATCAATTAACTTTTCTTGTACATATCAGGGAGAAGGGACATTTCCAAGTTAAAGGCTGCCTTTCAGTGAATTCTGAGATCAGAATCAGCCACAGTTAAAAATCTTAAAAAAATATTTGAAGCTTCACAACTAGAACAGTGATCTAGTTGCTTCAATCAGTCCTAATCTTTTAGGATTAGATATTAATTTAATCATGTAATTTAGTTCCACACAACCAAGTTACAAATATATGAAAATGTGAGCTTAGGGGGACACTAGTGTTTTCCCATCTATGAATGTTAGTTTTCCTGTCTGGTATTCTGGAAGGGAAGATCTGCAAAGAGATGTCTATAGTGTGCTGCCATCTGGTACCTATGGGGATCATGCCCATTTTAGGTATGTATTCATAGAATAGCATCCAGGAAATTCAGAGGACTTTAATTTACAATCAAAGTGGTTTAACTCTTTTTTTGATATTGTTGTTGGCAGATGGCTCTGTGCAGGCCTCATATGGAAATGAGGTAAATTTTGTGGCAAAGTTGCATTACAAGAATAAAAAAAAAAAAAAAAACAAATACCTGTGGCATACTTTTTTTTTGTTTCACAAAATTTAAGATGTGAAAAATATTATGAAATTTCAGTAAACTTGAAGTATTTGTGCAATATTTTGTATAACTCAATTATACAAATTTACTAGAAGTAGAATGTTAATCCTTAATATTTAACATTTGCAGTATACAAGAATTAGTATTAAAACGGTCTATTATAAAGTACTATTATTGTATACTTAAATGTTTTGGCTTTTTGTTGTTTAATTTACTTTCCAGAGTATTTTCCCTTATCCCAAGTTTTAGGGTTAGACAGAAGAATACCAATAATTTACAAATACATCCTAGTAATCACTTCAGTTTCTAATCATTATCCTATATCAAATTCTCATAGGAGTTAAAAATGAATCCCATGTTCACCTAAGTTAAACATACTAGGTTTGTTTTTAATTTTCAGCCCACTTTCCTGAGTAAAAATGTATATGGATGATAAGAAAATGAAAGAGGAAAGATTTAATGGCTACAAAAATAAGACTATTCAAGCTTTAGCAACTTAGTAATGTTGAAGTAATGCTTATTTTTACATCTCTGGTTAAAACTATTACTGAGATTCTTAAATAATATGCAAGAAAAATCTTTCAGAAACCAGATATAATAGATTTCATGGCTGAGTTGCTTAAAATTAAATATAATTTTTCAAGGATTTTATATAACTTTAAAAAACCATTTCAAGTATTTTTACATTTTACATGCATTATTTTATTGTAGCCGTTATATCTCATCCTTCCTTCACCACATATGCCTGTTTAACAATGTGTTTTTCCAGTTGAAGGTTATTGGGGAAAATATAGTTATCTTGAAATGCACACCTGTTAGGCAATCAACAGAATACATCATATCCCCGAGCCCCAATCACAAACTGTCTGAGGCATTTTTCTCTGATAAAGAAGACACACTGAATGAGGTATCATCAGGATCTGGTGAGGCATGAGTGAAATCCATCTCTTCTAATTCAGGAGGTAAATCTGACAGCAGTGCCTTATCAGAAAAAAATCAATTGTTTTGAATTAGTATGCAGACAGATTTTTTTTTCCAATTTTATGTAAATAGTTGTAACTCTCTTGTTTTAATTTACTGTTATAGATTTAAAGAAAGAAACATTTCTTTTTATGGATCTAACACAACTCCTTATCTGAAACAATAAGTTTGCTAGCAAAAGACCAAATATTAGATGCCAAGTATGTGGATTAGGTGGAGTACAACTTTATAGAACAGGAAGTCAAGAGGGAAGTGAGCATAACATTCAGGGTGGCATGGTTGTATTTATAAGCAACTTTTCCAAATCAAAGATTTTTAACCAAAAGACTTAAGTAGTTAAAGTAAGTAGTTTCCATACTAGTTTTGTGTGTTCACTGCTAAAGGGCTTTAAAATTGAATTCTTTAATGATAATAGCCATGCTTAGCTATCTTACCCTATAAGGAAACTCACATTTCAACAAAGACCTACTTTGTTCTTTGTTAAAAGAATGAATTTAGCAGTTAGGGGAGAAGTTCTATTTTACTCTAGATCAAAGTTTAACAATTTGAAAAGACCATGTGGGGTTTTTGTTTGTTTCCTTTCTTTATACTATGTCCATTCAGGTGGCTAAGCACACAGCAGGGCCACTTCAATATAGGCTTATGGCTGTGGTAACAATGTATCTGCTCATTTCTTTGCTGGATTATTTAGGATATACCAACATTTTTGAGCTAAGCTTGATCATGTTCAAATTATCTGATCTATATTTGTAGAACATGTATCTATACTAGAGAAATATAAAGTTTTATGTGTTTGACAGTGCGCATGCCCATTTAACCATAAGAAATCGGACATAAAATATTGACTATCTGGAAAATTTAACAGCATTACTTGTACTGTGGGTGAGGGGAGTATTAGTAAATAATTACTAAGGCAATAAGAGCAAATGTAAGCTGGTCATTACCCAATTAAGGAACAGAAAAATGGGGGGGGGGTCCTGGGATAACATATAAAATATACTGTTGAAATAGGACAAGGTTCTCCTCAATAAAATGCTGACAGTTGCACACCCTATAATCTTGTAGCATACAAGTAAGAAGAAAACATTTTACTTTTTGTCAGGCTATGCAATGAAAAACTAATTTATATGTGGAGAAAGTTATTGTTTATTTTGTACCACTAAATTAACCATGGATTTCTTGCTGAACCTAAGTGCACTTGAATATACATAAACATAGCATAAAGATACTACGTACTTTTGGAGGTACTAAGCTGCAGTAAAATGACACACCAGTTTCTTCTAGAACAGTAGGTACTGCTGATCCAGTTCAGGTATAATGGGGCCTTTGCTAGTACTGGCTGTTTAGAATGTGAGTAACACATCACTGGTTTTAGTTCTGTCTGTGGTTTTGATGATATCATTTTAAGATTGGAAAGGGGTTCAAATGGGCACTCATTGAACATGACCTTTGCATACTTGTAAGTGGATTATAAAATTTTATATTGTATATTCTAGTGGAGAGACCTACAAATTAGAGAACCATTACTATGTATTTCTTTTTATTACATATAGTTGACTGACTAAGAGTAAAATTTAAATAGTTCAATATACTTAGTATTTCATACTATTGATGCATAGATTTCAATTCAAAATTATTTCAATATCTTATTTGACTGCAGTATTGGGACATTAAACAAAACTTTGATAATTAGACTGCCTTTTTCACAGAGATGTAAGTAAGCACAATTTAATTTCTCCTATTCTCCCATTCCTCATGTTACAGATTGAACCCAGGATCTCATTTACTCTAAAAAGGAAGAAAAAAAAACACTCTGTCAATGACTCACATCTACAGCCTCAATTTTTTTTTTATTATATGTTCTTCATCAGTAACAACTATTTTCAAGGTCTGAACAAGTGTCATTTTTTTTCCCCAAGAGATCATTAACACTTTCTCCAAATACACACTCAGTGTCTGTAATACTTATTCTAGGCTCTAAGATGTGAATGTAAAATTGATAATCATCCTTATCCTCCTTGCAGAGTGGAGAAATTGAAATTTAAGAAAGTCAATCGATCTGGCTAGGATCACACA
Organism: Sigmodon hispidus; assembly: GCA_004025045.1. Lineage (NCBI taxonomy): Eukaryota > Metazoa > Chordata > Mammalia > Rodentia > Cricetidae > Sigmodon > Sigmodon hispidus. The sequence goes on along the minus strand of PVIH01003039.1, from coordinate 131,183 downwards.
GTGAATTATCAGGGGAAGAAAGACTATAACTAATGACTTAGAGCAATGTTGGCAACATTATCTGGATGTTAAAATGGCTATTATTGATTTTAAAAAGACAACCTTTAGGTAATCTAATGTTTCAGTAAGAAGGTACCATATGTATTTTTTAAACCCTGGACTTCTTTATATGGGCAAATATTCCATAGATCACTTATCTCATTCAGCTTATCCATGTCAAGATTAATGAAAAAAACTGTATATATTTTTTTAAAAAAATAAGAAAATAATGGAAAATGTTTCTATTTTACTAGTCAGAATATAACTATTTCCAGAAATAAGCTTCTGAATATTTCAAGGCTTAAACGTCATTAGTTTAAGATATATCCTGGAATACTTTTGTGCACCACTACTAGTGTTTTATATGTAGTTGTGTATAATTCATTACTTTTCTGTTTTAGAGAAGAGTCCAAGCTGTAAATATACCTTCCTGCCATAAATTTCATAGTGATTACAAGTGTTCGTTACCACGATATCCAGTGTCATTTATGCTTGGATAATATATTTTGAAAATCATTATACTCAATTTTGAGCATGAAAAAATCAGTTTCTATTTAAGCTTCTGATTCTATAGGCTGTGGCATTTAGAATAATTTTTGTATCATTCTCTATTTCAGCCCACATTGTGTTCATATCATACTTCAGTAGTCTTTTACCAGAAGAAAACTAAAAAAGGAAAAACAATTTCTTATTTGTTAGTAATCTTTGGGAAAGAAACAAAGCAAAGCTGTGGTTAGAACGAGGTACTTGGTCTATGAGCTATTTTCAAATGTCAAAAGTCAAAGTCATTTACTAGTTAATTGGTTATGAAGTTGAATTCAAAATTGATATGAAAATTTTCAGATAAGAAAAACATTGTAATTTAGCCTAAACTTGGAGGTATGGTTGGTGTATGTGTGTTGCTTTCTACAGTTATTTGAAATCTATGATAGTATTGAGATTGTATTCAATACTATCACTCCTATTCATTTAAAAACATGTATTTTAGGTTATTATAAATCAAATATATTTTAACTTTGCTGTTCTTTGCTTGCCTGTTTGTTTTAAGGTAAATTCTCAGTTTATGGCTAAGGCTGAACTTGAACTCACAACAGTTCTACTACCTAAGCTTCCCTAGTGCTTGAGTGATGGCATAAGCCACCATGCCTGACTTATCAACACATTTTCAATATGCTTTAAATGTGAAAGTCATGTATAATGAAGCAATACATATTTAAGTCTATTTTAAAAGCTATTCAAAGCAACTAAAGGCTTTTTTATTGTGATCTCTATGTATAGCCAGAGTTGAAAAAGTAAAATTCATGAGGTGGACAAATATATTCATGCTCACTTTAGTCCCATGAGGGGACTCTCCTAGTTTAAAATTTATAGTTCAATATATCAGTTAAATATATGAAGACCTATTGCTTTGAAAGAAAGGAAAATTATGGGATATTTAGATTTACAAGTATGAAAAGGTCAAGTTCAATGAGTGCCCATTTGAACCCCTTTCCAATCTTAAAATGATATAACCAAAACCACAGAGAGAACTAAAACCATTGACGTGTTACTCACATTCTAAACAGCCAGTACTAGCAAAGGCCCCATTATACCTGAACTGGATCAACAGTACCTACTGTTCTAGAAGAAACTGGTGTGTCATATTACTGTAGCTTAGTACCTTTTCACTGGAAATGTCTGGGATATATATGTATTATATATAATATATACAATCTTTTTGGAGTGTAAGAAATTTGTGACTTTACTTTTGACATTTCTGAAACTATATACTAAATTGTAGTTACCTGCACCTCATGTTACTCACACAGAATTTTTCTGCTAAGGAGTTAGCATGGTGATAAATAATTCAGCAGAAAATTTGGTACCATTTAGTGTTAAATGTCATATTTTATATAATTGGGCCTAAATAAATACACACACACATATCACACACACACACACACACACATACACACACACACACACACACACACACACACACCCTTCAGGTTTTTCTTGATACTATATGTATATATAGGAAAGCCCAAGGGTCAATTACAATTAAAAAGAAATCTATAAACAAATATCCATAGCAAAAAACCAAAAGACATATCATTTTTGGAGGGGAGGCCTCAAACATTTTTATTTACTTTGCAAAATGGGATACAGTATGGCTACAAAGAATTTCACAAAATTTCATGCTTTCTTAGTGAAGAGGAACATATCATAGAACAGACTGTCTAAACATTTGTTAGCTCCAACAGCTGCTGGTAGATAAATAAATGATCACTCTTTATTCAGAAAGTTTCCCTAAACATGCTATCTAGTTATGGGTTGGGATAGTTCCATCTCTACAAAATTTTTGAGAAATTTCTTTAAAATTAATTCTAAAATTTTGCTTTCTCTATGTAAAGGCTGTCCTGAAATTAAGAAAATATTCTAATCAGCTATTATGATGTTGTAATCTAGCAGCATACAAAAAATTTAAACACCTATTTTTAAGAAAACTATGTTGAAAAAAGATCATAAAATAACCATTTGCCTCATGAAATTCTGAGCCGGAATGGAGACTTCAAATGAAGAGATATGAAGAATCCAAATATGACATGCCATTTTTCAACTTGACACATTGTGGCTTACTGGTCTCTCATGGGACTTACCTGCTGTTGTTCCTTATCATCAGCTTTCATAGCCAGAATCAGGTTTCTAACAAAAGTCTGGAGCTTAAAGTACTTTTGCTTTTGAATCTCTAGCTCATTTTCAATGAATCTGACTTCTTCATTCTAAAGGAGAAAACGCCAAACAATAAAATGACCTCATGTAAATGCAAGCCTTTATCTGTTTGATGAACAATAAAACTAAGAAGAAATCAGAGTATATGAATAAAGAAAATACAATTTTAACTGTAAAGAAATAAAAAAAAATGGAAGTTATCCTGGTATTCAAAGGCTGCACTTTAAACAAATCTTCAATAGAAAGAATTTGTAAATAGATTCTAGTCAAAAACAAGAAAGACTTATTTTCTTGGAATCAACTTTCTTTCCTATAGCAAACTTAATTAGCATTTTCTTCAGAATTAAGAATAGAGCCCAGTTAACTCAAAGAATCATAGAAGATGCATTAATAGTCAGTGTATTATTTACAAAGTCAAATTCTAAAATCTAAAACAGGTATTTTGTACCATATAAAAAGAGTGAAGTCACTAAAATTTTTAGTATACATTTAACTACATGTAAAACCTAAATTAATAAAAACTTCTACAAGAAAATTGGAGATAGAGGCAGCAAGATTGGGAGTTCAAGTCCAGCCTTGAGCATATAATGAATTTGAGGCTACATGGAAATTCTATCTCAAATAAAACAACAAAAACAAAGGATTGAAGGGATAATTAGAAACATATTCTAAGTACAATTAAAACACAAAGCACACACTGAACAAAAAGTATTCTAACTTATAAAAAGGAAAGAGTATCCAAATTTATAATTTTTAAAACTAGCAACAGACTAAAATGTGGGCAAAAATATTCAAGCACACAGTTTGTGAAAAAAAGGTATATATTCAAAAGAAAACACATAGTTTTCATCAGGGTGATGCAAATGAAAACCACAGTGAGATCCTACTACCAGCTACAATGATCGATGGTAAAGAGATGGAGACGATAAAGTTGCTGATGAGAATATGAAGCAATTAAAAGTCCCATACATTGCTACTGGAAATGTCAAATAATAAGGGGACTTTCAAAAGCATTTTTTTGAATATTGTAAAATTTAGCATGTTCTTTCTTAGTAATACTAGTTTTAATTATTTACTTAACAATGAAAACACACAAATGTTCTTTGCCACTTTATTCATAATAGTCCCCAAATGCAAGTAGTTCAGGCTTTCATTACAAATTGTGGTTTGAATGTGAAACACCTGCCACAGGGTGCTATTTGAGTACTTGATACCTTCTGGTGGTGCTATTCAAAAGACTGTGAAAACTTCATAAGATAGAGCTGATAAAAGATGTGTCACTGGAGGTCTTGATGCATTTGAGCAATTTGTCAAATTCTTTTAATTGCACTTTAAATTTAAGAGGTAAATTTCACTATATGGACTTTTTTACTATTTGGAAGTTATGTAATATAGTACACTGATTAGTTAATTAAATGCACAATATCTCAAATGATAGTGACAACATTAATACAATTGAAGATGACATTGTGGTACATTCCTATTAATACCATCACTCAAGAGTTTGAACTTAGCCTGGAATACATACTGAGACCCTGGCTCAAATCCTAACCAAACAAAAAAAAATAATTCCTTTTATCTACGAGAAACTTCACATTATTTGGACATCAATCATCTCCCAATCCTCTCACCACGCAGCTTTGGGTGGACACCATAATATCCTCCGTTTCTTTGAATTCAATTGTTACAGATTCCAAATATAAGTGAGAAAATGCCATACTTATCTTTTTGTACCTGAATTATTTCAATTAGCATAATTTACATTCTCAAACTCTATTCATGCTTTTTCCCAAATGGCAAATAACTACTTTTGTTTCAATAGTATATTTGGAGAATATTGTAAATAATGTGTATTCCACAATCATTGAAATGGCAAAATTTAAAGTTTTTACAATAGAAAATAAGTATTTGAAGTGATGGATATGTTAATTAGCTTGACTTAATTATTTTACATTGTATTCATAAATCATACCATAACCTTGTACCTCATGAGTACATACAGCTATGATTTGTCAATGTACAATTAAAATATAAATGAAAAACAAAAATAAATAAAAACAAATTATCAATCAACCTCCTTGACAAAAACAGAAATAGACAGAATATACTTTCTAGCTGGAGACCTGGTTACTGCACAGCAGGACTTTAACAGCATTTGTTCAAAGAGCTTCCTAAAAAAATATTAAAATTAATTGATTGTACGGGTATTTTAGAATTTTGGTCAAGTGGATGTTGTGGTATTAATCACCTCCAATCTGTGAACATGTTTACTATATCTCTTAGTAGCTCAGTTTAAATCTTAATTTATGTAATGAAACTACTTACTTTCAGACCAGTTAATAAGTCAAACATCCGTCCAAGCTAAATCTTTATTTAGTCACTAACACAACTAAGTTAAAGTAAGCATTCTAAAGAAATTCAACATGCTTCTGCCATGATACATTTTTTTTTGAATTCTAAACCTTTGCTTTTATTAGGAGTTATTGCCAGGAAAATAGTATTAGTAAAATGTTGACTAGAAAGTGATATTCTCCTGTTTTATTTGATGCACATGTATGTGGTATATGTATGTGTAATGTGTGCACAAATATGAATATGGGTGTTTCTCATTCTGTGTGTGTGTGTGTGTGTGTGTGTGTGTAAGTCGGTGGTATTAAGTATTTTCTTCAGTTGCTTTCCAACTTATTTTCTGAAATAGAATCTCTCACTGAATATTAAGCCCACTGTTTCAGCTAGGCCAGTGAGTCCTATGTCTCTATCTCCAGCACTGGGCTTACAAGTATGTATCATAGGCCAGGCTTTTCACATTGGTGCTGGGAATCCAAATTTAGGTCCTTGTCATTGTACACCAAGCACTTTACCAATTTAGTTATCTTCCCAGTCCTTGCTTTACTTTTTGTTGTTAAGATTTTTGAATTTTTTCTTTTTCGCTTTCATTGAGACATAGTCTCATATAACTAGGCTATCCTTGAACTTGCTATGCAGTTAAAGGTACTCCTGAACTTCTGATCTTTCTGCCTACACTTAACTAAATTCTGGGATTGTAGGTGTGTACTAGCACACTAGGTAGAAAGTCATTTGAATACAGGCTATCTGTCATCATTTAGTGGTGACTCATTTGCATTCACAGCCTGTTTGAGCAGTACTCATAGTCCATCAGAAAACATTTTAAAAACATTAGTTCATATTTGCAAAAGTCACGAAAGTATCTTTTCATATGAGGATCTCTAATTTTTCATGCAAATATTTCCCTTCTTTGGTATTTATGAAATGTTGAAAAGCATAAACAGCTTTAAGATAATTTAATATTGCAGACATTTTCTTCTCAGAAAGGCTTTTTGCAAGCCTATTAAATGCTTCCTAGATTACAGGCAATAATTTATGTGTGCTTTAGAGATTTTCCTTAGTAAATGGAGTACTTGGGAAAGCAACCAGTAAGACAAAAGCAGTCACTGAGTGTTACAAAATAAGGCATAGTTTATTTTTGTTAAAAACCTTCCCAACATACCCAGCAAACTGTTTATAATTTCACAAGATGATTACTGTGAGACTCGAAGTTACAAATATGCCAGAGCTTTGATCTCTTGGAAGGCTATTAACAGCTACTATGTCCAATGTCTTATTTTATAATGTAGTTACTCATGCCACAGGTATTGTGCCCATCAACTTTCCTCCAAAGGATTTGGGATTAGTTAGAACTCCTTGAAATCCAGTTTTCTGGTGATGTATCTCTATCAGGAATGCTATAATGTCTAAATTTTATGTTAATAAAATGCACTATGGAGAATATTCTTTAGTTTGCTGTAATAAATCCCAAGAACAGAAGATGAATTCAATGTGGGAAAGTTTAAAAATGCTGTAGCTTCTAATATTAATTAAATTTATACAAATAAACACTTGGGAAACAGTATTAAAATTATTTCCAGAGACAAATTAATTTATTCAATTACTTTCCAAGCAACTGCTTACTAAACATCTATGTGCCAGGCTCCCCAACCAAGAAACACATAGATGATTAAAATACATTTCTGCCTTCAAGAAATTTATTATGTATACACTTAAGAAATGAATAAAAATGACTCTCACCCTTAAATATGGAACACTGGTGTATCTATATTAAATTTGTAAACCTATATATTCTACAGCAATGCACAAAATATGCAATGGCTACTCCAGGTACAAAGTTCACAGATATCAAATGGAAGTATTTTAAAATAATGTGTATATAAAGCTATCTTCTCTTTGGATCCCACTCCCTCTAGAGGAACACCTGACTCAGTCTTGATGTTGGGGGGAGGAAACTGGATCTGTCAGGAGTGGATGCTGAACTGAGCAATATTGGAACCTTGGGACCTCCTGCCCTTGCTGGGGAGGAGATGGGGAGAAGAGAGAGTGATTGGAGGGGGTGGGAGGGAGAAGGGACCTTGAATAAGGATATACATGGATAGAAAATGTGACTTTATTCATAATAATAAAAAAGATGCAAAAAAGCTATCTTCTCTATATATGTGTTTTATAAATACTGAGAATTCAAGGAAAAATTTAAATGTGATAGAGATGATTTTAAAGAATGTCACTAATGATCTATTATGGGGATCCCATGTTCCCACAATATTTCCCACAATGGAAAACACTAGATTACTAAAATGATGATTAGAGTACAGGGCAAACATTCTCTGCCATTGCTGTGCTACTACTTTTCTCTTCCCTTCCTGGTCTTTAGCTGCAAAACTTCTCAAGTGGACTGGCACTGACAAAGGAGGAGGTCTTGGAAAAGAATCTTCTAAGTCTTGAGCCCAACCCTATTTGACCTGTTCAGGAGTGCTAAGTGGGGCACACTTAACAGCTGTGCAATCCAGTCCTCTCGCCTGGACTTTCCACAGTCTGTGCCAAGTAGTGACCTGGCTTGCAGAGTCATTTTAATCCTGAACTCTGTATTTAGTAGTATTAGATGACCATGGAGGCGTTATTAACATGATATTTTCTAACTGAAAGCCAGCTTCATGTAGCTGAAAACACAGGGTTTTTTTTATTGAAAATTTATGCATTTTTAAGATAAGATCACATTATGTATTCTAGGCTGGCCTTGAAGAAATGGCGCTCCACCTGCCTCAGCCTGGTGAGTGCTGGTGGACAAGTGTGAACTACCATGTCTAGCCATAAATGTGGTTTAAATAAAGAGTTTTATTGTGCTCTTTGACCACTCAGAAATAAATTTCAAAAGATAATTTCCTTCTGTGCTCCCAACACTCAATCTTTTAAAACCTGACATGTTATGGATATTAAGAAAACAATATGTACAATGCTCTAAAATTCAGTTACACTGTTCTAAAACTGAAAGTTTCTTTTTGAGGAAAGTGACAGCTGTTTTCTAATGAAATGGTGGTCTTTGTTACTACCATAAGCTTTAGATTCTGGTTCTCCTCCAGAAAAAGAAACTTTGCATTTAGAAAGAAGCACTGTGTGCCAAAATTTCAGAAAGCCAAAGTTTCCTAGCAAGATAGACTGCTGAGTAACAAGAGGAGAACACTTGTACAGCTATGTGAAAACCATATTGACAAACAGACTGATCGCTTATTTCAAAATTGAATAAAAACAAAATTATGCGTGACACACTATCAAAGGATGCCTTCCAATTTAGTAACAAGTGGCATTAAGAAAAGGTCATCTCTATTCATATTCACTCTATTTTCATTGGGAATATTTTTCAAAATCTCATAAAATGGTATGGGATATAGTCTTATAGACAGTCTTGAAAGAAACTGCAGTCCAATATAAAATTAGCCATGGACACTGCAAAAAATATTCTCTCATTTCTTAACACATTACTGTTCTGTTATTTTGTTTGAGGCAGGGTCTTTCAATATTGCTCAGCCTGGCTTCAAATTCCTGAGCTAAAGTGATGTTCCTGCCTCGTCCCCACGTCATCATGTCATACCACCATCTCTAGCAGCTTTATCATAACTTCCAAATTAACTGTCACTATGTGTTGTTCCCACTTGCTGAATGCAATCAATGTCACTTTTGGAAGCAGTAAACACTTTGCTTAAAAACATAAAGACTAAACAAGCCAGTAGTATTAAAATACCCAACATTTTGACTAATTATCAAGTTGCCTGAGATAATCAGTACAGAGACCCAGACTGCTTAGTTTATCAGATGGGAAAATCAGAGGCACTATAAATCTTTCCACTCAATAACTCCCCTTAATGAATTCGGAACCTGAAATTACTTTTACCTTATAATCGAGGAGAGAATTCACTTGTTCTACCTCGGAATTGCTTATCATGTCACTTTCTTCATCATCGATAATTTCTATTTTCTGAAACATAAGCAGAGAAACTTTTACAAATATATATCAGATCAATACAGACAATGTGTACAACATACCTATTTAATATTTAGTTTTGGTGATAGAGTGATCTAGGTTATCTGGATTGAACCTTGATAATTCGCTCCTCGGTGTTATACAAAACATGTATCTGTGTTATCCCTTATGTATTTAACTGGTGATTGACAGTGTCCTTCACTGATAAGGATCTGGCTTTTAATCTCTCTTTCTCTCTGTCTCTTTCTGCCTCTCTCTCTCTTTCTCTCTCTCTCTCTGACATACACACACACACACACATACACACACACGATACAAAGGGGTTCCTTCTCTGTTTCAACATGATTCTTCCTTTTTGAAAATGTTAACATACGGCATGTATCTCAAAGGAAAATACAGTGTCTAAAAATCCACCTTCCATTAGCTACACAATTGAAGGCAGACATCTATGATATAATGATGAAAACTGCATGGAGATTAATTTGTCTTCGTCATTGGACAGTAACAAAGACAGAAAGGAGAGTAGAGGAGGGGAGCAGAGAGGAGAGGAGGGGAGGGGGAGAGAAAGGACAGGGGAGAGAGGGAGAGAGGAAAGAGAGTTTGCCTAGCTTTAGAATTAAGGTGCAGCAAAACTTCTGAGTATCTTGTGCAACAAAGATAATAGTAAAATCTGATAAAAGGTAAACCGTCCATCTCAGAGCTGATGAAAAGAGAGGCCAAAAAGTTCCAATCAGGAGGGGAGAACAAATTATTTAGTAAGAAAGCCATTAAAAAAAAAGAAAAAAAACCAATAAAATCAGTTTAAATATTGCATCTAAAACAATGTAGTTAAGGGGAAACAAACTGTACCTTAAAACATTTAAGGTATCAATGAAAAACAAAGTTTAAAATGAGGAAAAATGAGCCAGGTGATGAAAAGTCACAAACAAACAGGATCATCATGCTTGCTATACTGCCTCTAGGATATTACTAGCATCACAGGGTTTGCAGTCTGTGAGTCAGACAGACAGCTGCAGTAAAACTGCCTTGTAACACTGCATGGAGAGGCCTGGAATGTTTTGTTTTCTAGTGTAGTCAGTATAAACTGGAGTCTTAGTCACACCAGCTCTCTCTAGACTTTACACTTCATACTTCCTGATCTAAGGTTTCTTTGCAGTTTCTACCTGTTTGGTTTGAATCTGGGGAAATGGAGCTAGGCATTTAAGAAAAGAAGGCACCAACAGCCACTGTATGGATTTGTACATATAAATAGGTCTTATATGTGTCTGTGATTTGTCATCCATCAATAATTGGGGGCACTAAAAAGTTACAGGCTGGGAAAATCAACCTTTGAAAGTTTGAAGTTTTGTCTCTGAAAATCAATTGTTCTTGAAAAATTAGGTGCCTAAATGACTATGAGTCATACCATGCCATGACTTCATTTATTATTTTCAGCTGTCTGCTGGTGGGGAGCTTCAATGTAGAGAAATTTAGGCTGAAATGAACACATCTTTCAGGGACAGAATATTTCAATTGTAAACAATTGTTTATATTTAATAGTCTATAATTAAAATCTAGAGCAGAAGAAAATACATGCTGAGATTTAAAATAATAGGAGAGCTCACTATAGAAAACAATTACTAGTCATTTACCAAAAAAGCCTTAAAATCATACCTAATTTTTCTTTTCTTTAAATTTTTTTGTTTTTTTTCTTTTTCTTTTTTATTATGTATAAAGTCTCATTTTTTATCCATGTATCCCCTTGTTCAAACTCTCTTACCCCTCCTGTCCCTCCCAGTCATTCTCTCTTTCCCCCAACTCTTTATCTTCTCCCCAGCAAGGGCAGGAGGTCCCAAGGTGGCTTAGTTCACATCCACTCCAGGAAGATCCACTTTCCTCACCCTAACATCAAGAGTGAGTCAGGTGTTCCTCTGGAGCAAGTGGGATCCAAGATGTCAGTCCAAGCTGCTTCAGATCCCAAGCTGTTTAGTGATTATGGTTTGCAGCTTGGACATGCTTTGGTTTTTGTTTAAAGTCCACTAATGAGTGAGTACATCCCCTGCTTATCTTTCTGGGTTTGTGATATCTCGCTCAGGAGGATATTCTCCAAATCCATCCATTTGCCTGCAAATTTTTAGGATATCCTTTTTTCTTACAGCTGAGTGGTACTCCATTGTGTAGATGTACCACAGTTTGTTAATCCATTCTTCAGTTGAGTGGCATCTAGGTTGTTTACAGGTTCTTCCTATTACAAATTATGCTGCTATGAACATAATTGAGTTAATGCTTTTGGAGTGTGAATGTGCGTCTTTAGGGTATATGCCCAGTAGTGGTGTTGCTGGATCCTTAGGGAGATTGATTCCCAGTTGTCTGAGAAACTGCCATACTGCATTCCAGAATGTCTGGACAAGCTTACACTCCCACCAACAATGGAGAAGTGTTCCCTTGCTCTGCATCCTTTCCAGCATAGGCTATCATTTGTGTTTTTAATCTTAGCCATTCTGACAGGTGTAACGTGGTATCTCAAAGTTGTTTTGATTTGCATTTCTCTGATGGCTAAAGATCAAACCTAATTTTTCAATATGCCTATTGGAATTTAATGTTTAGAAGAACTAATCATGAACTTAAACCAAGGCTAAAAATAAATCAAATGCAATCCCAAATTCTATTTACATGTAGAAAACAATGTTAAATATTGTTGGTATTTAACAAAAATGAGCCATCATATATGTTTTATGTGTTCTGCATTTATTAAAGGATGTTCAGGGAAATCATTTTTATGATAGAAGTCAGGGTAAATTATGACATCACATTTAGTTTGGAACAGAAAAAAAACATCACAAGAGTGTTTTTAATGAAAAGTATGCATAAAACATTGATTCAAAAGCAAAAATAAAAATGTGATGGAATTTCCCTTTGTCTCTGACTTTGTTTAATACTATCTGTGATTTTTGTATCACTCTGTGGTGCCAAAATTTAAACTAATACCATTAAAACAGCTGCTAAGGGAACATCACTATATGTTTACATTTTTACAAAAGATAGTGTAATCCATACATAGCCTGTCCCTGCTGCTATTCAAATTCTTAAAATACTGTCTTTCTTTTTTGTTATGATTTTGAGAACAATTAAAAGAGTCCAATTTAATGAGGGAAATTAAAATTTTCAAGTACAGTATAGATAGGTATGATGTAAACAGGGAAAGACTTGGATGTAAGAAAGACTTGGATGTACTAACAAAGTCTTCCTTCACGATTTCCAGCTAAACTCCATTTCAATTCTTCCATCTGTCAAATGAAATGAATCTGCCTGCTCTGAGTGTGCTGAAAAATTAACTTATTATATATAAAATATGTCATATTTGAACTGGGTATCAGGTTTTTATACTTGGAAATCTAAAGTTTAAAAAGGAAGTATTTACATTTTACTTATTAGACACTGAAAGATACATTAATTTCATAGGGAAAAGTTCTGCTTTGGTTTACAGTGTAATATAAGACTTTATTCTGGCAATACAGATGTTGTCATCAACTGGCACGATGTACTTTAAATCCATCCTGTAATGAGGAAAGAATTTCAAGCTACATACCACATTATCTTCGGATACTGCCTGGTGCTCTTCATCCTTATGTGTCCTGGTCTCATTTGGAATGACTTCATTGGGCTCCTCTATAGAAAAAAATTGAAAATTTTCTATCTTGTATCTCAAAACGTTATTGTAGTTTTTAAGTAATACTTAAATAATGTCTTTTTTCCAAAAACATGCACATGGCAGATCTATTATAAATGTGCTTTGTTGTGAATTTTATTCACATCAAAGTCATATATATTTTAGTTATGTAGATGGATAGAAATACAAAGATTATCATCACTGTGCTACAATAAAAAAATGAGTGAAACCTACATCTTCAAGTACTATGAAACTGTTAAAAATAAAGTAAAATGAGTTATGAGCAAGGACAAAAATGGAAATTCATAAGATCTATGATGTAGGTTTATATAATTTTGTATTTATAAAAGAATAAATATGCTTTTAATGAAAAAAGGATATACCATTTGTGCCCAAGTGTTTCCATTATTATTCCTGGGTAGAATTATATATAACTATAAATGACTTTTACTATAATTTTTTATTTTAAAATTTTTGTTTAGTTAAGCTTTTCTATAATATTTCTCAGTTTTGGTTCTTTCTTATTGTTGTTATTGTTGATAAGGTCTTACTACATAGCCCTGGCTCACAAAGAATTCACTATATAGACCAGATGAATCATAAAGTTTTAATAATTTTCCTGTCTCTGAAACCTAAGTGGTGGATTTATAGGTCTTCCTTTTACACCACACCTGGCTCTTTTCATTGTAATTATACAAAAACAAGAAAAATTCTCAAGAAATGGTATAAAACTATAAACACAGATTTCCAATTTTATAAAAATCCAGGATTATTTATACACATGTTCACTCTTGTAAATAATTGTACATATGAAAAGAGAAAATACTTGCAAAAAATATACTCTTGCTATTGTTTACAGAGGGTTATTCTCTAAGGAGTAAGATTATTTCCATTTCCATAGTACTTCCAAATATTTCCTACAATAGGCATACATTTTTCTGATCAAATTCAATATTTTAAAATATTAAAATAGTGAGAGATGAATTAATTCAGAGAAACTAGTCTAATAAAAAGCTCTTTGTGATGAGCTACTGCAAGAGCCTGCTTCAAGGCACTGGGTGTGTCTGCATTCATTACCCCTTAACCTGTTTCTTTTGTAGTACAGTCTTTCAGATGCCTTAAAAACAGAGTGGTAATGTTTATCTCTTTTTCTCTCCTTTCTTCACAGCAATTTCGTGGAGATTATTTGGATAAATACTAGTAAAATTTCTCAGATCTTTGGTAAATAACATTTTAATTCAACTGAGAAAGCAGAACAGAAATATTTATCAGCCCTCCTAAGATTTTCCTAGTTCATTCATTCCCATGTATGAACATGAAGAAGGATTAGGAGAAATTCATGTATGAGAATTGCTTATGAGAATTCAAGTAAGTATATGATAGCTAAGAAATTTTGACAGAATTTTAATACAGTGTTATGTATAAATTCAATTTAACTTTCTTATCTCTGCTATATACTTTAAATTAAGTTTTATTGTATGTACTTGTGGTATATAACACAATATACATTTATATAGCAAAAAGATTGCTACAACGAAACAAATTAACATATTCATCATCTCACAGTGTCCCATCCCCCAGGCGACAGCTGCTATCACCACTTATTGAAAATCTTGAATACACAATACACTATCATTAATGATGGTCTTCATGCTCTTCATTAGCTCTTTCCCCTTATTCATCACACACATTGCAAGTTAGTACCCTCTGAGCTATATCTCACCATTCTCCCCTCCTCTTTCAAAAATCCACTGTTGCATTGTATTTGATATATTTGACCTTCCTTGCCCTGCCATTTGCTGAAACACAGATGAACCCGGGGGATGTTACCTAAGTGAAATAAGCCAGACAGAAAGAAAGAAACAAATTCATGATCTCATTTATTTGTGAAATGTAAGAAAAGGCAATTTAGAATTTTATAAAAACAATGATTCCTAGACAATGAAAAGTTTACCTAGTCATTATTTAGACATTTCATGTCACAGGCATTTCAAGCCCTACATAATCAGTGATGCAATGAAATGGAAAGAGGGAAATTTTTCATTAGCTGTAGCTCAGATCTGATATTAGGAACAGTGGTCTCAGAAGAAGGGTTATATTGCTCATCAACAAGATCATTACTGGTACTATTCCTTATAGGATTGCTATACACCCCTCTTCAGATTTACTTATAACTTTATACACAGTTCCAGTTCACTGACAGCCTATTTATGCATGATCTGATTATTTTATAAAATTTAAATAAAAGCTATTTTTAGGTTCCTGAAATAAAAAGGCATGAAGTAATAAACTGAGTAGGGAATGCTTTCTTCTGCATGTAGATACTTTCAACCTTAGCAAAAGTTTAAGATCTAAACACTGTCAATATGTCTTGGCAAATCCTCAAAAAAAATTGCAGCTTTGCTAATTGAAAAATAAAAAGTAGAATTAACCAGTGAAACTCTAGAAGAAATTTTATGTGGTTTCTAGAAGCTCACACTAAGTAAAGCATGGGGAGGTAGCTTTTGATGCACACACCATACACACTCCATGTATAAAGATACAGCTGAAAAAGAGTCACTGCTATAAATGTAATGTTAAATATTATTTTTTGCTATAAATGTAATGTTAAATATTATTTTTATACATTAAACCATTTGCCTCTCAGGATACTGAAAAGTCTTTAAAATTTCTCAATCATAAATACATTTTGGTAAAAACCAAACTTAAAATTAAGGAGCTGAGTTATCCGAGTGTTATTTTTGCTCCAGTTTCCACGTTGCTTAAGGGACGTGGTGAAGCCTTACAGCTTTTCTTCTTCACAAATCAATTCTACCTCAACTATCTTCACTCCTTCCCAGGAAAACAGAAGACATGGGGAAGAGGAAGGTCAAGTGCAAGGTAGAAGTGAGGTGAGTCAGAGGTCTGTGTCAGAGACCTACATGCTTGTTCAGAAACAAACGATTTCACATGATACTGGTAAGCGGTCATGAACACTTTTTGTTAGCTGGCAAAGACAGCATCTTTTTCACAATTTGAGGAAATATATTTTTCCTTGCAAAGACATTGGAAAAAAAACCTGTATGTTGTTTTCATGTGTTCGTTTTAACATGTATTGTAATAGGCAAGGACCAATTTAAAAATATTTCCCCTTTTAGATATTTAAAACATTCTAATCCTGTTAAATTAACAGTTTGTGTATAAGGACTCTGAATTCCAGTCGTTAGATTTTTGAAAGACCTGTACATCTCGAGCATCAATGGAAACCTCAATGTAAACATAACCTAGCTATTTTTCATAGAGAATATAGGTCAGTGTATTTTAGAGATATAGTATTAGTCTCAGTCTGATGATATAATTAATTCTTACAAAATATCACATACCCAACTCAGTCAGATTAGTATTGTTCATCAGTGAAATGAAGAAATTCATATAGACCTAGTTGGAAACAGCACCAAAGAGGGTCTTTCCAGTCTTTGAAAATGCTTTTGTGCTACAATTGCTGATGAGAACGAAAAGGTTACTGTGGCAGTTCTGAAATATAAGCCACTGGGAGAAATTCTAGGCAATTGTTTATGTCTCATCCTGTGTTTTTTAATTCATATATTAAATTTTTTCTCTTTTTCTCATTAGGTCTTGATCACGACACCAGCTATCTAGACAACACACTTTTATATGACAAAGGACATTAGTCCAGGAATAGGAGTTTATTAAGTGTAGCCCATTAATGCAGACTTTAAAATTAACATTCACTGTTTTCCCATTCAGTGCTTATTTTCTAAAATTCTGTTTCAGGAGGGAAGTGACAGGAATAAACTCTGCACTCAGGGGCGTATGCATTTTGCTTATTAGAATATTTCCTTGCAGCAATCCTGCTCTTTCAGGAAAACATACAAACCAGTTCTTCTCTACTCTCTTCAAATACTAGGGCTTTAGGCTCTAAAGACCCCACCTGACAATTATTTCAAATTACCCAAGACTCTCCAGGCACATATAATTTTGGAAAGACTAACAGAAGACAAACACATACCCCCTGAACCAACTATAAGAAAACAAATGCCCCTAGAAATCACAAACACTTTTTTCTTAATGATTTTTAATCCTTTGTTTTCTTTCCTACCCCCAGGGTCTGCTATCATTTGCAAACTTAGGTAAGAAAGAGAGAGGAGGCAAGTAGAGGCAGAAGGAAGGAGAGAGGAGAATAGAAGAGATAGAAAGGGAAAGAAAGAGAAAATATTCACATTTGATAATTTTTCAAACACCTGGACTTAGAATTCATTGTTCTTTCAACACTGACAGCTTTTTCTAGCCCTTTCATTATTCTACCCATCACAATTGGCCTGCCTGCCCCCTGGGCACGCAATTAATTGCTTTTGCAAAGAACCTCTTAAAGACTGATTCAATGGCCTCTCCTTTCTACTCAATTTCTATGAGATCATTGAGATAATGACCCCTCTTATTTCTGAAATCTTTTTCTTTCCTTGGTTTTAGTAATGGCATACTATCCAGCTCTGTTGTTCCTGAATGTTCTTTCAGCGGCTAATTTTTTTCCTCCTGGGACCTGAAAATGTAAATATTTCTGAATACACAGTCCTTCTCCATTGTCTTGTCTTGTTTTGTTTTTGGATTTTAATTTTCTCAATTAAAATGCTACTTCTGAGGGTAGGTACTAATTGGCCTCAGTTTGGCGGATTACCATTTCTCCTCCTGACTTAAAGCTGAGTTCCAGGCCCATATCATCTGTGCATGTCCTGCGATTTTCTAAAACTCAGAATTGCAAACTGAATTAATCTTCCTAATGATACTCTGTTCATTTAATGTGATGGTAGTAAAAAATTTGAATACATTTTGAGGAGAAAATTGTGAGAAGATGTAGCTAAAGGATTTTATAGTTCATGTAGAGTTAAAATAAAAACTTTACCAGATAAGAGATTTTATAAAGCTACAGTTAAAAACATAGTAATGTAACATGATATGAAGCTCTGAATTTTCTCACATGTATATGTATGTGTTCCTAAATATGCATATGTATGAATACATAATTTATTTTTTAAATCTGTACTGTAATTAACTGGACAAAAAATGAATTATACAGCAAATAGTGTAGAACAGTTACTTAGAAAAGGAAAACTAGGTATTTTCCTCACATATCTTAAGGCAATGTAAATTCTCAGCGAAATTAATATAAAATTGCTAAGCTAAGACCATAAGGATGCCAGAAGCAAATATATGAGCTTGTTTTCACAACTTTATAGTAAGAACAGAGTATAATTAGGACTGCAAAGGCAGAAACCTCAAAGGAAAATATTACTATGTCTGACAATGCAAAAATTATACTCTAAAATTTTACCATGAAAAACTGGAAACAGGAAATAGTGAGAGGTGGATCAGGAATAATGAGAAATTGTAATTCAAAATAATAAAATTCAAGCTTCATCACTTCAACAATGTATCTTGTTTTCCTATATAATGTCCCTTTGATAAACTATACCATTAATAATTTGCTTATTCTTCTATTCAGGGGTTGTTTACCTGGGGTTTCCTAGAGATCCAGAATCTTCTCTACAATGGAGCATTTGAGGTATCCTAAGTGATTGGCTAACATTCTAGAACTCATGAAAGACTCAGTAATAACACAAAAGCTATGGCTGCTGCCAAATTTATTATTGATCTACTTGCTAAAAAATAATTTTGTATAATTGGTAACTATCCTAACATAAAATTTTATATTGCACAAATAATGCCACTCTTAAAGATGACTAGTGTAGGTGGGTGAGAAAGCACACGATTGTAACCCAAGCTCCTGGGAGGTAAAGAATTACAAGACTAGTCTTTGTAGCACAGTAAGTCAGTGAGTTCAAGACCAGATTCTTTCTTTCTCTCTCTCCGTGTGTGTGTGTGTGTGTGTGTGTGTGTGTGTGTGTGTGTGTGTGTGTGTGTAAAGAGGCAAAACAATAAATAAGGGATTGGTGAGATGGCTCAGTGAGTAAAGCACTTGCCATATTATCATAAGGAGCAGAGTGGGTACAATC
This sequence comes from Sigmodon hispidus, assembly GCA_004025045.1. Classification (NCBI taxonomy): domain Eukaryota; kingdom Metazoa; phylum Chordata; class Mammalia; order Rodentia; family Cricetidae; genus Sigmodon; species Sigmodon hispidus. The sequence continues at coordinate 112,444 of PVIH01003039.1, read as the reverse complement.
ACCCAACAAGTAATTCCAGCCCAATGGATGTGATGGATATAGGGAATTCCCAGAACAGGCAGACTAGTACCAGGAAAGAGACCTCTGGGTTCTTGTGTGCCTACACATATGCATATACATCTACACACATCATACATACATATATATATACAAATTAGATAAATAAACCAGAAAATAATTTGGCAATATGTTGAACTGATATCAATAAAAAAAAAAAAGAAACAAGCACATGTGCAATTAAAAGCTTCTTAATTTCTGAAGCACAGTTACAAAGGGACTAGAGATTTTATTATCAGATTCAGATAAAGTATAGAGAAAAGATACACTTATATAGACAGAAAGCAGATTAATGTGTGTCTCAAGCTGAGGAGAGAAGTGAACACTCACTAAACATGCAACATTTCCTTGGGAGATAAAAAAGGATCTATGATAAAATTGTAGTGGTACAGATCTAGCAACTTTATTAAAAATAACTGGATTGTGTATTTATAAAGAATATTTTCATGATATGTAAAGTAAATAAATATTAATAAAAATTAATAAAATTACACAAGAATTATTTATCTTTGCTTGAAGTCAAACAAAATATTCTTCTTGGGTAAATGCTATTGATCTATGTTCTAGAATACAGTCTCATTCAGGGATGCATTGAGAGGTATTATAAAGATGAGCCTGTTTACCTTCCTTTAACAGGTAAAGAAAGGGGTTTAGTGAGCTGAGTTAAATGCTTTTCCCAAAACTATGCGATTTGTTAGTGGAAAAGCACTGAGTGGCAATTACTGTCTCAGACCACAAGCTTATTTTTCATTATAATATACCATGCTTTCTTTTGTTGAAATATTTGTAAGCTCTCACCTAACAGACTAGAATTCCAAATATAATCATTTACCTGATTCTAGTATAAAGACTATTGTAATAGCTAACATTTTGTAAAAGTAGGGCATCACTATTATGATAGATGGATGTTCTTTGTGATGACTTGATATGGAAGACTTTTTACATATAAGCATTAAAGAGAAATCTGTTTCTTTTCAAATGCTTCGTCATATGCTTTGAATACTCTAAAGTACTGAAAAGCAAGTAAAATACATCAAATTTCTAAAGGCTGTTATTAGGAAGTGCAGTAAAGTACCTTGAGAGCTTGCTTCAGACAAACAGATGGACACTTCGTCATTTCTGTCATTATCGTCTCCTACTTCAGGCCCAGCTTCCTCTCCTGGTGTGAGTGCAGACAAAGAACCAGACTCAGGCTGCTCAGAGAAATCAGCAGGGCCTCCTCTTGGAGGTGGAACTTCAATTCCCATTAAACGATATTTTCTTCTTCGATTCCCAATCCAAGTCTTTGTAAGAGAAATATAAGCAATTTTAGACAACCTGAGCATTAGAATAACAAACAATTGAAGCATAAAATATGATTATAAAGGACACATAAGCACATGGAACAATAAAACTTTTATGGCACTAGTCAAAAAGTTGTTTCTTAGCAGAAGAGAAAATTGACTTAAATATTTAGACTTTCAAATGACATGGAGGCTATTAAGCATTGCTTTTGTTCTTGCTTTTATTTCCAAGGAAAATAATTCAACAAATCCTTAAACAGGAAAAATTAATTGATCTGTCTTCAATGAAATTAGGCTCATAATCTATGTCAATTTTTTTCTTCATACGTGTATGCCCTCTCTGTATATGTTTGGATTCAAAATACTTGCTTCTAGTAGTCTAAAATTGTGTTTTTATTAGATTTTGGACTAATTAAAGATTGTATTTTTTAAGATCAGTATTTGAGACCAAACCCAGAGAGCCAGATATGCTACTGCTGAGCTATATCCTTAGACTTAATTCTTGTTGCCTTTGTTGTTGTCCTAAGGAAAGACTGTCACCCTCTAAGGCAGGCTTTACATAGGAGTTTACAATGTAGCCTGTGATCCCTGAAACTAAATGGGATCCTCTTGCTTTAGTCCTCTCAGTGCTGGGATTTTTAGCTCTGAGAAACCATGGCTAGCTCTAATACTCTTTCATCTTGAAATCAGTGTAGAGTTGGAAATTTTTAAATTTCACAGACAAACTTTGTCTATTTTTCACATTGTATCTTGTGACATACACATTAAAAACTTATAGCATAATATCAAAAATTTTAGGCCAGGTGTACTGGAGCAATTCTGTTGAGGCATAAAGATGGCTGTGAATTTAATGTTAACTTGGGTTACACAAGAGTACTAAGTTAGTCAGGGCTATCCTCTGTAACCAGGCAAGGCTTCCAGTGGAGGGACTGGGACACCAACCCAGCCACACAACCTTCAACCTACAACAACTAGTCCTGCCTGCAAGATGTGCTGGAGTAGAGGTGGCACAGAACTTGTAGGAGTGGCCAACCAATGACTCATCCAAAGTGAGACCCATGCTACGAGAGGGAGCCCATGCCAGACACTGCCTGGAGAACCAGGAACCAGAGTCTGGATAGCCCAGAGACCTAGGACAGAACAAAACATGATTGGAAAAAATATATAAAATGATTCCTAGTGATATTCTATGATTCTTGTAGATCGGAGCCTAGCATAATTATCATCAGAGAGACTTCATCCAACAATGGAAACAGATACAAAGAACCTCAGCCAAACATTAGGCAGAGCTTTGTGTATCCTGCAGAAGGAGGCTAGGAAGAATTGGAGGAGTCAGTGGGATTGAGGACATCATGAGAACAAGGCCCACAGCATCAACTAGGCAGGGCTCACAGTGGCTCACAGAGACAGCACTGACAATCAGGGAGCCTGTATGGGTCTGACCTAGGTCCTCTGCATATGTTATGTGTGTGTGTAGCTTGGTGTTCCCGTGGGACTCCTAACAGTGACTCTTTTGCCTGTTTTGGGACCCTTTTCCTCCTATTGGTTACCTCTTCCAGCCTTAACATAAAGAGATGTGCCTAGTTTTATTATAACCTGCCATGCCATGTTTGACTGATATCCCTAGGAGGCCTACCCTTTTCTGAAGGTTACATCAGAATCAAGTTGGTTTGTGAGTTTTCAGGTCCTTGTGCTGGCATGGCAGAATGGCTGGTAATTCATAAGCATTATGCTAAGCCCTTGAGTGTGATGAAATTTGAACACTAGCTTTTAAAACATCTTAATGTGCTGATCTTCACCTTCCTTTAGTGTGTTTTACTCTCATTTTGATACTATTGTAAACAAAAATTTTGGAACTGCTATTAGTATATAGAAATAATTTAATATTTTTGCACACTAATTTTGTGTTCAGAAACCCTATTATACTAATTTATTAGCTGTCATAGGTGTATGTGTCTGTGTGTGTCTTGGGGTGCTCTCTACATAAAATCACATAATTTACAAATAAAAAAAATAAAAAATAAAAACTTATAGCATAATATCAAAAATTTTAGGCCAGGTGTACTGGAGCAATTCTGTTGAGGCATAAAGATGGCTGTGAATTTAATGTTAACTTGGGTTACACAAGAGTACTAAGTTAGCCAGGGCTATTTAGCAATATATATGAAAAACTGGACATATTTTGTCCCAGTCATTGGCTATTACATATAAAGCTCCTACGAAAAGTCATGTATAAGTTTTTGTATAGATATAAATTTTTGTTTTATATTCTTCTTAACAATGTATAAAAATTTTCCAGTGTATTATTTCAGCATTAATTATATTGCTACGCTGACTATTGAACCCAGAGTTACATTCACACTAAGTGAGCACTCAATCATTGAAATTCGTGGAATTCTTTTTGGTTTTCCTAATGACTACTGATGTTAAACATCATTCCACATGTTTATTTGCTACTCATATAGCCTCTTCAGTGAACTGTCTCTTTTAATTAAAGTATTTAACTGAAGACTCAAGATAGTTTTTGGAGAGTTCTTTAAATACTCTGTGTACTAATTTTTTGTCAAATGTGTGGTTGACAAATATTTTTCCTGGTGTATAGTTTGAATTTCTATTCTGGGTTTTCTGCTGCATAAATATAAAATTTCTTTCCAACCAATAGTGAGGCTTTGCCTAAACAGGACTTCCTCTATAGTCAAATGAATAGCTACCCTAAATGCCATCACAGAACTTATATCCAACAATGAATAGAGGTAGTAGCAGGGATATATGGCTTAGCACTGGGGCTGAGTCCCTGGCCCAGCTGATAGCGGGGGGGGGGGGTAACTCTAGATGAGCAAGAGGATAGGGATTATGAGGAAAATTCTCACAGTGATAGCTGGCTGGAGCTCTGGGGAGTTCACTGAATCAAGAACAGCCACTAAGGAACCATCAGGAAAAGGATCTAGGCCCTCCAAGGATAGGAAACTGTCCACTGACATGGACAGTATGTGGAGACTTGAGGGGAGGGATCAGACTGTGTTTCTGAGCAAGGACTGGCACTTTGGAGCCCATTCCCTCCAGAGGAACACCTAACTCAGTCTTGATATTAGGATGAGGAAATCAGACTTGCTTGGAGTGAATGCTGAGCTAACCCACCTTGGGACCTCTTGCTATTTCTGGGGATAGGATGGGGGGATGGGGAGGAGGAAGGCTGAAGACTGACCAGGAGGGCTTGGGAGGGGGAAGGGAGTTGGAATAAGGGGATACACGGATAAAAAAAAAACTTTTTTTCTATAAGAATAAATAAATAACATAACATAAAAAATAAAAAATGAAAAAACTTGGATCCCACTCCCCCTAGAGAAACACCTGACTCAGACTCGATGTTGCGGGGAGAAAACTGGATTTGCCAGGAGTGGAGGCGGAACTGAGCAATATTGGGACCTTGGGACCTTGGGACCTCCCGCCCATACTGGGGGGTGGATGGGGAGATGTGGAGAAGAGAGTGACCTGATGTGGTGGGAGGGGGAAGGGACCTTGAATAAGGATATACAAGGATAGAAAGTGTGACTTCTTTATTCATAATAAAAAAGGAGAAAAAAAGAAAAAAACTTAAAAAAAGATATCTCCCCTCAAGTTGTTTTCAGAAATGTGTCACATACCGTCAAAATAATGCAGGCCACTGCCATTGCTCTTGGTTGCCCAACAGAACTTGATGGTAAGACCTTGTTGCTGAAAACACCCCACACTTTGGTCACAGAACATGGAGAAATTAAGTTGATTCTGACTAGAAGAAGCTTTCTCTTGGCTGGCTGCTTTCATAGTACCAGAATGTGTTATGTTGGTTGATGAGAGCAAAGACTCATCATCAGTCTTACCCAGCTGTGAATGCTATGAGTTACAATAATGATCAGTGTGCCAAGAAATTCTCACCAGTGAAATGGTGGCACAAATGTTGCAGGAATAATCAACCATTTTTGGATTGGATTCAAGATGTGTTCTGTGAGAGAAAATGCATTCCTAGTTCCATAAATCTGGTCAAGAACCCGTGGGTGGGGAGCTTACAGGCCCCAGGGTGAATGTATTACTATTATTTTTCTTAGCGGACATAGTATCAAATTATATTTAGAAATGCTGAGACTAAAGGTGTATGCTACTAGTGTCTGGCTAAAAAGGTTTTTTTTTTTAAAGAAAATTTGTTAATGGTTTTTAAATTTTTTATTTTGTTTACTTATTTTTGTCTTTATATCCAAACAATAATCCCCCCAGTCCCCAATCACTTCTCCTCTTCTGTTTTCTTCAGATATAGGTTGGTTTCCTATGGATTTCTGTCAGCCATGGTATAACAAGTTCCAGTGAAACTAAGAACCTCCTCTCCTATTATAGCTGAATGAGGCAACCCAGTAGGAGGAATGGTCCCAAGAGACAACAGAGTCAAAAACAGTCCCTGCTCTTACTGTTAGGAGTCTCACAAACCCAGTTGTGTAAACCCAGTTACACAACTGTAATATATATGTAGAGGGCCTAGGTCAGGTCTATGAGGGCTCCCTGGTTGGTAGTTCAGTTTCTGTGAGATCACAGAAGACCAAATTAGTTGAGTCTGTGTGTTTTCCTGTGATGTCCTTGACTACTCTGAACTCTACAATCCTTCCTCTCTTTCTTCTTTAGGATTCCCTGAGCTTGCTCTAATGTTTGGCTGTGGGTCACTCATTGCTTCTGCTCCCATCAGTTGCTAGTGAAGCCTCTCTGATGACAGCTGGGCTAGGCACCAATCTATGAGTATAGCAGAATATCATTAGGAATCATTTCACTGACATTTTTTCTTTCTTTGCCAGCCATGTTTGGTTTTCTCCAGTTTATATCTTTATACCAACAGATTGGTGCAGTTCCCAGATCTCATTAGCCAAGAGCCTTTGCACAGTAGATGGAAGTTAATGTGGAAATTTACAAATAATCAAAATGCAGGTAATAAGGGTTCATGGTGTGTATACAACGAATGAGACATCTATATCACACCCTTCTCGCCAAGGCTGAGGGAGTATTTATGAAGAAGAAGCTGAACGATTTTAAGAATTAGAGGTTTGAGAAGACCAGAGTAAAACAATGTCCTCTGGTTATCATATGCATGTTTTTCTCATGAGCTTACAACAGATGTGGTTAGCTACACAACTGCAGGCCAATCAACATTTCAACATGGAGGTTAAGTGGCTCATAAAACTCTACCCTAAGCTGAAAAGCTATTAACAGCTTCTCAGGCAGGAAGTGAGATGTCTTTAAGGTGTAGTCATTGGCAGGGTGATAGTTTTCAGTTGATACCTTTTATCCATGACTGTATGGCCAGAACAAATGAGATTCAGTGGCTTTTACTTACTTACTTACTTACTTACTTACTTATTTATTTTTAAAAAGAGGACGTGAGAGAAAGAGAGTAGATCAGGAATGGAGAAGACATGAAGAGGAACTGGGAGGAGTAGAGGGAGGGAAACCTGTATTTAGATTATGTTATATTTACAGAAAAGACTATGTTTAATTAAAGAAAAAGAGATGAAATTGGGAGGGAGTGATCTGAGAGAAGTTGTAGGAGTGTTATATAAAAAGTTATAGAGAATTAATATAATCAAAATATACCATATGCATGCATGACATTATCAAATGATTAATAATATTTTTTGGTTTTTTGAGACAGAGTTTTTCTCTTAATAGCCCTGGTTGTCCTGGGACTCACTCTCTAGACCAGGTTGGACTTGAACTCACAGAGATCCTCCTGCCTTTTCCTTCTGAGAGCTTAGATTAAAGGCCTCTGCCACTAGTGCTTGGATAAAAATGTTTTTTAAAAGAAAACTTATTAGTGTTTTTGCCTGTGGATTGATTGAAATGATTAGAGAAATTGACACTTAGAAAGACTAGTAAAGTAAGAAATATGACATGTTGTTAACATCAGAAATAAAGCAGAGTATATTACTATAGACTTTGTAGACACAAGATAAATAATAAAGGGACAATATAAACAACTCTGTAAATACATTGGATAACTTGGATAAGATGGAGCAATTCTTTCAAAAGTGCAAATTACCATAGTATAAACAAATTGCTTGAATAATGATTTAAATGTTAAAAAAATTAGTTCATCATTAAAAACTATCCGGTGAAGAAATCTCCAGGACCGCAAAGTCTGCAGATAATTTCATGCTTAATGGTAAAAAGTAGAAGAATGTAAAAAATTCTAATGAGAGTAAACAAGATATCCATTCTGGTTACTTGTACTAAACACAGAAGTGAATCTAACCCACATACCAATTTAAGAAAAGTACAGGAGCATAGAGATCAGACAGGAGGAACTAAAGCTCTTTCCATTTGCAGATTATAGGATATATTTTATACAGAAGATCCCAAGGAATACTCCTATAACTAATAAGGAAGGTCAGCAAATGAGAATCCTAATCAACACAAAGAAACAAACAGGCTTTCTATAATCTATGTAGTAAACATACTGACCTTAGTCTGATGACATACATTTTTAATTCTAGCACTCTGGAGACAGAGGCAGATGTCTCTCTGTGAGTTCTAGGCCAGCCTGGTCTACAAAATGAGTTCTAAAATACTCAGGGATAAATAGTGTGACCCTGTCTTTAAGAAAAAGTGAACACATTGAAGTTACAATTAAAAATATTATATTACTTTCTTCCCACCTTCTTTTTGTGGTATTGAGGATTAAACCTAGTAAGCTCTGTACACTGAATTATACCCCAGACCTAAATTTTATTCAATCCCCCCAAAACAAAACACTTACATAGAAACTTAATAAAATATGTATAGGACTTATATGCTAGAAACTACAGTAATTTGAAAAAGAAAGTGAGTTTGCTAAAATGAAGTACAAGAAAGCCATATATCCATATTCAATACATATTAGATTAAGGGAATGGAATATAAAACTTAGAAATACTGGTAAGTATGATCAGTTATATGGCTTCAGACAAAAGTTACAATATATTTAATCAGGTTACAGGCAGTTTTTAAGAAGCAATGTTAGACCAATTGTATCTCCATAAAAAAATGAAAATGGACTTCAACCTAAATCTTATACCTTATACAAATATGAACTCAAAATAGATCACAGATTTAAAGTTCAGCCCCGAATTAGATAATACTCTGAATATTTTCTAAAACAGTTTTGTTTGTGTATGGTATACACATGTAGTGTGTGTGTGTGTGTGTGTGTGTGTGTGTGTGTGTGTGTGTGTGTTGTATTTCCTTATCTGAATGTCATTATGTGTCCCAATATGCTTGTGGAGGTTGGAAATTAAATTTGGGTGTCAGTCTCTGGCTTCCACCTTGTTTAGAACAAGGTCTCTGTTGTTCTTAGTGATTATACCAGGCTACCTGCCTGTTGAGCTTCTAGAGATTCTCTTGTTTCTGCCCCCATCTCAAATTAGAAGTAGTGTGATTATAGACATGTACTACCATACTAGCTTTTCACCGGTTCTGTGGATTCAAACTCAGTTCCTTACATTGCATGGGAGTGTTTACTCACTGAATTATGTCCTCAAACTATTTTTGTATTATATTTTTGTATATGTCTATTATTGTGTGTATACCTATTCATGTGTGTGAGAGTATCCTTGTTGTTACTCAGGCATCCTCTTTTTTAAAAGAAAATGTCTCACTACTTAGCCACACTATGGAGAGGCAGCTGGATTTATATTCACAGAAAAACAAATGCTTCTGACTCCCAGGTGCTAGGACAAAAGTTGTACTATGCCACACCCAGCCATTTCAGACAGAGTCACTCACTACCCTGAGGCTTAATGGCTGGGGAAGTCCAGTCTGGCTGTTGTGAAAGCCCCAGAGGTTGGCCTGCTTTCATTTTCCCTGTTCTGGATTTATAACTCTGTTTTTCCACCATGTTTGCATTTTAAAATTTGTATTATATTTACATTTTTGAGAATTTTATACCTGTATAAATGAAATATGATCATACCCACCTCTTATTTCCACCTCTAACTTCCCTGTTACTCTCCCAACACATCTTTTCTATCAACTTCCTATTTGTTATTATTGTAAACCCATTAAATCTAATTTGTTTTGTTCATATGCACGTAGATGTGAGTCCATATATTGGAGGACATGAAACCTACCATTGGCCACACCCTCAAATAAAAGTTCACCTTTTCCTAGTAGCTATCAACTGCCAATACCTTCTCAGTAATGGTGGGGCCTAGAAACCACCTCCTCCATCTATGCTGGAATATTGGGTGGTCAACAAGACCATTCTTGGCCATACACCCACTTAACTTTTTGTTCCTTTATTTTGTTTTGCGTTATCTGGGGATGGAACTCAGTCCTCATGTTTATACAGTAAATTTTTTACTTTGACAGAGCTATCTTATCAGCCCCCTTTTCTTTACATATTAACATAATTTACTCTGTACAATAAGGCCTACATAACTACAAAGCTACCATAGATACTTTCCAACATAAATAAAAATGTGATCAAAGTTAGCTTTATACTTGGTAAAATTTTTCAGAAAAAAAAAATGCCTGGCAAAACAGAAGACCTATTCAGTTAGCTCAAGATTGCTAACTTGTTTATATTTTCTGGGTGAGGGTAGAGGAGCAAATTCAGGAAATATAGAACTTTGAATGTATTTAGCAGTGTATAATAAACATGAAATCTAAAGCAGATTGTCTTAGAGGAAAAGTAATCCAATAGACTTGGAGAACTGCTGTGAATTCAAGTCTAGTAACCTCAGCTAATTAGTCTACACTACAGAGTAAAATTCTGTTTTAATAAACAAAAAAGATAACAGAGAAATGATGGTTTGTTTAAAGACGCTTCAAGTCTATCTATACTCTGCTGAAAATAGATGCAGTCTTAAATTCTACAATGTACATTCATTGTCCATGCAATTCATTCAAATTTCACAATTTTTTTAACATCCAGTCATGTACTGTTCATACAAATATTTGTCCAGAAAGAGTACTTTTGGACCAGTCTACCATAATTCAAACACAGATGGAAAAGGCAGGCATTATAACAGATTTGCAACAAGATGAAGTGAGATGTACTAAAGGATTTTGAGTATTTGTAAGTAACCCCAAGCATTGTTCCCATATAGTATTTCTATAGCCTTATAAAATATCTATTCACTTGTGCTAATTTAAGCACAGAGACACTGAAGCACTTGGGAGTTTCTTAAGACAGCTTCATTCTTTACCCAGCACAGAGCAGAGTTCTGGCACATGATAGGTGCTCTGTGCAAAGTTAAGTAAATGAGCTAGTGAATAATAGACACGAATCTGGAAATGATGTTTCAAATTTAAGAAGCACATTCATGTAACTAATAATACTTTATAAAAGTCTGAGGAATAGTGTGCCTAGCGTTCTTCCCAGACTTCTTACAAGTTATAGTGACACTTTCATATCGTTGCTTTTACTGTTTGCAGTTTCAGTAGCCAGTACTGAGTCTGGGAATAGAAACATTTGCTTTGACTTTCAGAAGGAGACCATAGTCACATGGCTTTTTATCACAGTATTGAGTTATAATTGTTTTGTTTGTTGTCAGTCATTCCTGTTAATATCTCATTGTGCTTAATTTAGAAACAAAACCTTATAACTGAAATGTACACACACTAAAACCAATATGAAGGGTTTCAGTTTCAGAAATGCACTAGAGGTCTTGGAATGCATCTTCCATGAATCATGGAGATAACTTAATGTGACATAACATAGAAAACAAATCTAAAATGTCAGAATTATACCGTAAGGAATGGCTGACTAGACATCTGGAAGCAAAGATCACTGTAGTAATCCATAACAAGAAGTTCCTCTGTACTTAACAACATATGAGTAGTTTCTCCTGAAATCTCAAGAAGATATTTTTATGGCAAAAATTTTTCCTCAGAGCAATTTATCAAACATTGCAGAAAAAGTCCATTTGAAACCCATCATGTCTCTAGATTTTCCCTCGGCTGTTAGAATGCTGGCATGTTATAAGCTCTATAGAAAGATCAGAACAGCAGATTGTTTTACATTGGTTCACTAATTTTAAGCAAAAATAGAATATCATTTCATCATTGTCTTGCATATTATGAGTTTCTGTAGGTAGAGTAGATTATGCACACAGGAAAACCTGACAGTCTTCAGAACAATAGCACTGTCTTTAAAAAACAACTAAGTTCATGCCTAAAACCCAGTGAGAGAATCCTCACCAGGAATCCTATGATGTATCTGAGAAGTGTGTATTTTTGGCAATAATTTGTCCTTAATCCCTTTCTTTTGAAGTACAGGGGTGGGTAGGCAGATTAAACTAAAAATTTGGAAAAAAAATACTCTACAGAAAAATTACAAGGTAAATTTAAGGATAGCTTAATGAAACAGAGTTTTTTTTAAAGGCATGTTAAAAATAAGAATCACAAAGGAATAGTTGTATCCCAGGTTAAAAAAAAATAACCAGTACGGATAGAAGTGAGTCATCAGATTCAGAAAATATATCTTCAAGATGACAAAACTGATGTACTGCCAAATGTATGGGGATGTGCTGAAAAAGGTTGAGAAAAATTATTATCAAGTACTTAGAAAACTAAACAAGCAAAAATATAAATATCAAAAATATAACCTAAGAAAGATACTGTGGTAGCACACATCAATAATGTCAGCACGTGCAGGGCTGAGGCTTCCACAAATTCAAAGCCAGACTAAGTTACATGAGTATTAGTCAGCTAGAGCTACATAGGAAGACTCTGTCTCAAAAGCCAAAACTAAGTAAATTTTATGTTCCAAGGTAATAAAGTATATAATAATTAAAGAAAAACATTACTGCACTATGTTATTGAAAGCTGTCAAGTATTTACATTATACTGATGTTAATTTTTTGCAAGATTCTTTGGAGGTTCTAGCAGAGAAGTGCCACTACTCATACACTTTTCAAAGAAGAATGGCCCACCTCTGTTGAGGACTGTTGCCCTCTTTAATGAACCTCAGTTTCAGAAGGAACACATACAGAGTTGTAAGGAAAGAAGGGGTCACCAGACTAGCTCACCAAACTGGCTGAATCGCCCTTGGTTTATCAGGCCAGATTACCCCAGCAACCTAATGTTCATATTGAATATTATCCTAACCAACATTAAGGGAGGATAAAGAAGGAAAAACATGAATGTAAGTAAATGAAAAGATCAATGAAACAATGTCAGAAGGTTTTTAAAGCCTTGAAATTTATAGCAAAAATTTAATAGGCATTACCATGGAAAAAACTCAAAAAGTGGTGATGTAAACAGATTTGTGAGGGCCAGTTGGACATTCCTCATCCTAAAGTAATAGTAGGTTTAGCTGAGCACATGATTGACACAGTAAAATTCTATTTGTAGCTTCCCTTGCAGTTTGGTTATGACCATGTCACAAATCTTTAACCAATTTGATGGAAGTAAAAGTGTTTAATGATAGTTTCTATAGATTCCTTTTGAAGGACAGTTAGTACATATCACTTGATAGTTTATCTTCCCTGTTGTACTACTAGGAGTTATATATGCCATTATTATGGATCTTGAAGAGGTGTTGCACAGAGAGAAAAGATGGAATGCATTAGTACCTCCAAGGTTACCCTAGCATTTCTATACTAGCTGCAGACAACATATCAACCAGACCAAATTATAAAGGATTGTCTAAGCCACTTTTATTATGAGTGTTTCTGAAATTCACAGCTAATTCACAAATGGAAGTGAATAATACCATCTACTGGAATGAAAAATGTTTGACTCCAGATATTGAAAAAGATAGAAGGGAAAGAATGGGGTAGTTTTTAAAACAAATTTTATGTGTATTTACAAAGCTTTATTTTGAAATGATTTGGATGCTTAATACAAGTAACTTCAAGGAAGTTAAAACAATTAGGCTGAAAATGTTCACTTTGGGGCTACTATGGATAAGATGTATCTGTGTTTGAGTTCTTTTGGGGAGGCCTTTGTTTTCTATTATTTAAGTATAAAGCCAAAAGTAGAATTGCTGACATATAAGATAAAACTATGTTAAATTTTTGAGGACTATTTTCTAAAGTGGAAATCTAAACATAGGATTTCAGTTTCTTCATGTCCTGACCTACTTGTGATTATCTTTACTTTAAATTATATCCATCATGGTGAGTATAATATGTCGCTGAGTTTTGATTTCAATTTCTGTGATTATATATGTATGTATAGTAATGTTAAATATGTTTTCTTGGGCATTTTATATTGCCCTTTTAATCACTCAATAATATTAACTATTTATATACCCTGGACATAATTTCCTTATTAGATACATATTTTGAAAAAAAAAACATGTCTCCCTTTATGCAAGTCTTTGCATTTCATTAACAATATTGCTCGCAGTACCCCATGCTGCTAGTTTTCAAGCTTTCATTTATGCTGCTCTCAACTAAAGCATGAAAATTACTGAAAATGTCTTACCCGAACTATTTCGCAGTCAACATTTAATTCAGTTGCAACAGCCTCAATCTTCTCTCTACATACAGAGCCCAGGCTGGTCATACCATTGTCCCAGTACTTCTTAAGGGTAGCCAAGTCTCGGTCACTGAACTGAGTGCGGTCCTGTAGCTAGAAAATACATTTAAAATTGAATATAATCAAAGGAAGCAATATTATTGAGAGGGTAAACAGGGTGAGAAGTAGAAGTACCAAGTTAAGTTCAATATATAATATTGTGATAATCATCCAGACCATCATTTTAGCATATTTAAGGGAAATACAGGAGTCAGGAGTTCATACTGAGCTCCCAAGAAAAGGCATTCTCCAGCTAGGTAACAAGAAGGACTCTAAGAGAGACATCCAGTTCATGTACTAGGAATAAATCCTAATCCCACTGCCAGAGGCCCCACCAACTATACAAGCCACACAACTGTCATCCACATTCAGAGGGCCTAGTTCTCTCCCACATGAACTGGCTCTTTGGAGCTCATTCTCTATAGAGGAATACTTTCCTCAGACTTGATACAAGGGGAGGGGCTTGGTCCTGCCACATCTTGATATCTCAGACTTTGTTGACTCTCCATGGGAGGCTTTACCCTCTGTGATGAGCGGATGGTGGGGTGGAGTGCACGAAAGCTGGCCATGAATTGGGTGAGTGAAGGTAGAAAGAAATGTGGTTGGTATGCAAAATGGAAAAAAAATCCTTAAAAAAAAAATGAAAAGGCATTTTTCACCTTTCAAAGCAACAAGATTTGTAACAACTTCTTTTCAGTCCTGGAATAAGTGAGAAGCCTATACTCCACAAAATGTTATTTCCTCTTGGAAAATGGTGGGTCTTATGGATGTGGAGAATATTCTCCTGAGCCAGGTATCACAAACCCAGAAAGATAAGCAGGGGATGTACTCACTCATTAGTGGACTCTAAACAAAGTACAAAAAGCAAAGTATGTCCAAGCTGCAAACCACAACCACTGAACAGCTTGGGATCTGAAACACCTTGGACCGGCACATTGGATCCCATTCCCTCCAGAGGAACACCAGACTCAGTCTTGATGTTGTGGGGAGAAAACTGGATTTGCCAGTAGTGAATGCTGAACTAAGCCACCTTGGGACCTCCTGCCTTTGCTGGGGAGGAGATAAGAGATGGGGAGGGAGTTTGAACAAGGGGATGCATGGATAAAAATGAGACTTTATTCATAATAAAAAGAAAAGAAAAAAAGAAAATGGTGGGTCTTTAAGATCTCATATTCATTTATCTAGATGTAAATTTAAAAACAACACAAAACAAAACTTCCTTAGGGAAAACTTTGGACCCAATCCTCCTTGTACCAGAAAAGGGCTGTAGCATGAATTCTAGTTGTATTAAAAGAAACTCAGAGCCAGATATCAGGGAAATGCTGAACTAAACACCACAGTCAAATCTCACCCAGCTATCTTCCAGCTGCCTCAGCCTTGCTCCAGGTCACTTCTAATTGCTGGCTGTTTCCCTAGGCCCGCCTTAAATACATTCTTCGGCCAGCTGTAACTCATCCAGGTTAAGACTAAAGGCTGTGAGCTACCTTATTTGGTAGTCAGCTTAAAACTCAGAGAAACACAGAAAGATCTCTGCCTCTGGAGTTATGGGATTAAAGGCTGAGGTCATAGCTTTCCCCACGCTGGGATTAAAGGTGTGTACCACTGAAGTCCAGCTCTTTGGCCTTGTACTCACAGAGATCCAGAACTCCAGGAGATATGTGAGTTACTACTGCTCTGTTATCCCTGGAACTTCTAGAGCTACCTCTGCCTAGTCTGACTGTGTGTTGGTCTTTTGATTTTACAGGTTTTATTAAATATGTAACATATCACTACAAAGGACTTCTTGGCCTGTCTTACAGTTACCACTTTGTATGTTGTAGCCTATGTTTCCTGGCTTTCTTTGAATTCTAAGATGATTACAGGCATGGTGCAGAGAAGGTAGACTCCCTCCAACTTTACCCAAACTGTAAATAAATCCAATTGCATTTGTTAATTTCTATTTCTTGAATTGTCTAAACACAGAGGCTATGAGTTTATGAACTCAAGTGTCCAGCAAAATAACAGTTAAATAGATTTTATAAGTTTTAGCCCATTTCCTCATTATAAAAACATATATTTTCATTGTTTTAAATTTCCATAATATAGTGTGCTAGCTAGGATGAAAGGAGTAGAATTGTTTTTAACTGACAGCAATGTAATCTTCTTCATTATGCAAACATGTTCATTATAGCAAACAGATAAACAAGAAGATAATTTAAAATCACAACCTGGAATAATACCTAATGTTTTAATTTATATTCTTTCAGTCTTTTTCCTTTAATGCACACATTCCCACTCATATATTACAAAAGAAAGAACAAAGCAATGACAGGGGCTGGGGATAACACAGCTCACTGAATAAAGTACTTGCTTTGCATGCAGAAGGACCTGCTTTGGATCCTAGGCACCCATGCAAGAGCACATTATGATTGCTCTTGTAATCTCACTGTTTGGATGGCAGACAGAAAAAAAAATCTCTGGTTCTCATTGGTCAGCCAATCCTAGCCTAACTGGTGAACTTCAGGCCAATGAGAAACTCTGTCTCATAGGAAGTCTATGAAATCCCTGGTGATGACAAACTGGCCTCTACGCACATGTGTAAACTTACACACTTATGTATACATTAAACATATGAACACAAGCACACATACACTCACACACAGTTGCTGCTTTATGCTATTAATCTAGAGTTTTCTTAGAGACAACTCTACTCTTAAGTTTTAGAGATAAAGACTGAAGGCCCACAGAGCACTTGATCCCCAAGAAGAAATTTCACACAATTCTGACAACTTAAATTAACATATATGTTTATATATATATATATATATAAAATAGCTTGTTTCATCTTTTCTATAAAATTCTAACACTGCTACAGAAAAGGTAGGGAGAAACTATAAATCTTATTTCCATCCCATTTGGGCCAAGCTGCAAACAAATCTATTTGCTTTATTAATTTGTTTCTTAATTAATTACAATGTAGCAGCTTCATGAACTTAAGGACCCATAGTAATATGATGAATTTAAAAGGCAAATTAGTGAAATGCAAGAGGACACTGTAATTGTGAAAAATGAACCATATTTATAGCTTCAGAAAGTTTTCAATAAACCTAACCATTTCTTTTTTTGGTTCTTAGGCTTTCAAAAAAACAGCATAGCACATGCTTTATATATTGTTTAATTTAATGAGTCTTATATGGCTCCCTAGGAAGTAAACTAGAAATGTGATAAAATAATGATTTTAATTTTGCTGATAAGACATAAAGAAAAGAAAGGCCAAAAGACTCATTCAATAGGGCATAAAGGGTCCAACACAGAGGTAGAAAGAGCAATATTTTTATTTTTCTATAGGCTTTATCCTTATGATGTAACCAATTATCTTATGGAGTACTGGAAAAATCTAAAAATGGCCTTTCATGCTCTCTCTCCCTCCCCTGCCTCTCTGTCTCTCCCTCCCTCTCTCCCTTTCTCTCTCTCTCTCTCTCTCTCTCTCTCTATATATATATATATATATATATATATATATATATGTTTGTGTGATAAGATAAAAGAGAAAGAAAGAGGGAGTGAGAGGTAAGAGAAGTAAGGAGAGAGAAGGTGGGGTATAGAGAAAGGAAGGAAGAGTGAGTTCAGTAGAATGACAAAGAGAAAGAGGGAGGGAGGTGTGGAGGAAGGCAGAGATGATAGATAGATAGATAGATAGATAGATAGATAGATAGATAGATAGATAGATAGGTATTAGTAGTGATTTAGAAAATATTGCAAATTATGATGTTTGGATTTAGAGGTTGTTGTGTAGTTATTTTATCTGAGCATAACATGACTTTCTCATTACCAATACAGATTAGAGATAACCCTGACCCTATCACCAGGCAAGGAAATAAAACACTATACTGAAAGAGATCTGTTAATGGTAGTAGAGTTGCCAATACTCTCTGGTCGAGGAGATGGAAGAGAATATAATCAGTACTCCCTCTTGCCTCTTCACTGTGATGGTCTTCAGAGATTCTGAAGTATATTGCAGATTAATCAAATGCAGGATTCTGTGAAGCAGCTCACAGGAACAACATTTTGTGAGATTGGTTTCACATATTCTGGGATGGGTCTTTGTATGGTTTTGAATCATTCATGCTCTAGTAAGTAAGCCCAGCAAACCTAATGGTTCCGCAGGCTTGATTTGGCTGAAATCTTTTCTTTGGTCTTTCTTTATGGTTGTATCTAGAGCAAATAGACATTTGTTCATTTCTCCACAGGAAAAGCAAAGCATGACGTTTTTTGCCTAAGATGACGTTTACTTAGTTCCATACTAAAACTAACCTTCAAATATGTACTACTCTTTATTTATCTAAGAGTAGGACTTATCTGAAGAAAGAATGACTGGAAGGGGTGGAGGGGGAAGGGAGCTTGAACAAGGATGTACACGAATAAAAAATATTACTTTATTCATAATAAAAATAAAAGAAAAGAATAAAAAACAAACAAAAAACCTAAATATGTCCTACTCATATACCCTTTAACATTTTATTTCTAACTGAAATTTAATATGGAGGATCTCTTAAATCAGAATCAGATAAGAGTAGGAAATAAAATATTTACTAGGGAGATAGTAACAAGGGCAAAATCACTTACTTTGTAAGCATAAGAACCTGAATTCAAATCTCCAGTTGTCATGTAAAAGCAGTGCATTCAGGTAACCCTACCAGTAGTAGGAAGTAGAGCTAACTGGATCTCTGATGTTTATCAGCTAGCCAGTCTAAGCAGAATGGCAAGGTCTGGCTTCAGTGAAATTTTCTTCTTTATGTCTCTGTTTCTCTCTCCCTCCTCCCCTTTGTGTGTATGTGTGTGTGTGTGTGTGTGTGTGTGTGTGTGTGTGTGTGTGTGTGTGTGTGAGAGAGAAAGAGAGAGAGAGAGAGAGAGAGAGAGAGAGAGAGAGAGAGAGGACATGTGTATTATTAAATTCAATTACAAGGAGCTAGAAAGATAACACAGCAGTTAAGAACCTATAGTGTTCTTCTAGGATCTAAATTTGGTTCCCAGCACTGATACTGGAGGGTTCACAACTACTTTTAACTCCAGTTCCAAGAGATCTGAACTCCTATTGTCTCCACAGGAAATTTCAAACATATGTTTCACAAACACACACTCAGGCACACACTCGTACACATAATTAAAAAATATACCTTAAAAATCATTAGTTAACTGTTCCTCCTTACTTAAAAAAGGTAAATAATATTTATTGTAAGTACTATCACAAAATCATAGGTTTTCAAAAAATGAATCCAAATATGTCAGCTATGTTTTTTTTTTCTTGACTAAAGAGTATAATCTTAAGTTATTTGTAACACAAAAATCGCATCAGGTGTTCATTCTACATTGATTGTACAAGTCGTGTCATTAAATCTCTCAAAATCAAGAATAAAATCAACTATAGAAGATTCTAGGAAAATTCAAATAATTCATCACAACTGCCATTATGAATATTTCCATGAATTTCCATTGCACAAAATTCTCCAGTGCGAGTTAACCTCCATTACTGTCAGAATGGAAGGAGTAATGAGCAGAACACTGAACACACTCAGCCAATTAATTTGTAATTCATTTAGAGGACATCCAAAGCTGATTCATTCTTTAAATTGAACTAAATAAAGCCTGATTTGATTTGCTAGAAATGCGATGCTAAAGGTGACCTATTATGACAATGCCTATTAAGTAGAAGCTTATGAAAGAAGCACAGTTATTTTTAAAGCTCCTAAGAGCATATTTTAACTAAGAAAATAAATAAGGTAATAAAAATCAATTAGCATTAAAATCAAAAAGACCATTTAGAGAAGAAACAGAGTGAGTGGACATTTAAAGGATAAGGTGAATTCTCCCCTAAGGAAGCCTGAAATTGATGTCAATTTTGTCTTTCTATTAGACTCTCAGGCCAACTTTATTTTATGAGACATACTGAAACCTAAAGTTCTGGCTTAAGTAAGGGACATGGGCAATTATTTTATATAAAGGCTAGCACTCCAAAAGCTCAAGACTTCCTAAACACAAGCAAAGCACTGTTAGTGAGCTTCCCCCAAGCATGTCCTTAATATGAAATACAATCAACTATAAACAGAAAAGTATAAAATCAATTGCTGTCTAACCTGCAAACCTATAATTATAACACCAAACATAACTAACTAATAGTAGATTACTCTGTAACATTCTAGAACTAATGCAAACATAGAGCCAATAGGACAGGCACAGGCTATTCATGAGATTCTCTCTTACTTCCTATGATATGTGTGTGTGTGTGTGTAATACCACACTGTATGTATTTTTATGTATACACACACACATACATATTCTAACCTGAAAACCTGTAGGTATAACACCAAAAGAGAACCACTAGTGGTAGTGATAGTTTCCTTTATATGTGTGTGTGTAGACTGTTCTGGTCTCTATCACCATACATATATATATATTATACATATAATATATATATATATATATATATATATATATACACACACACATACACTATAGCCTATTACTATTCTAAAAACCTTAATCCTCCTTCCTCAGCCTCCTAAGTCCTGGGATTTAGGTATGAGCAACTATACCTGGCACATTTGACGATTTTAAAAAAAATAGTTTGCATAACTAAAATTATGCAGTATCTGTCCTTCTGTGCCTGGTCTACTTCAATTAGCAAGATACTTTTCATGATCACTCATACAGTTATAAATGGCACAGTTACCTTTTTAAATAGGGTGAATAATATATTTATCATGCTTTGTCTGTCTTTATACATTTTAGTGTACATATCTTAGCTGGTTTGAGGTATCACTATAGATTTTGAGACTTCTCTGCATCCACAATTCTGTGAGTCAATTCTTTGTCTCCATTTGACTGGAAAAGAAAACATAAATTCACTATGCAGTTTTAAGTAAAAAGACCCTAAAACTGAT
The DNA here is from genome assembly GCA_004025045.1 of Sigmodon hispidus. Taxonomy (NCBI): domain Eukaryota; kingdom Metazoa; phylum Chordata; class Mammalia; order Rodentia; family Cricetidae; genus Sigmodon; species Sigmodon hispidus. Next base: position 91,665 of record PVIH01003039.1, on the reverse strand, counting down.
CAGGTTTTTTTTCATAGCTAAAAGCTGGATATACCCTTGACAGATAACAAAGACGTGACAACTATTTAAGCCAAAATGTCTCTAGTTCTTCCCTGGCCTAAAACTAGGGATGCCAAGTAAGGATTTTCCTTATTCTTTCCCCATTAAAGTGGTATCCCGTTCTTGAAAACAACATTGAATTCATGACTGAAACTGTGAGGCACCTGGACACCTGAAGTGGAAAATGCAATGACCACTTCCCTCCCTGCATGTTTCTTCCACCTAGTGAAACCTGGTTAACACCAAATCGTGACCCTCAAATGGGAATCCTCTCCTGGAGACTCTTCTTTTGCTTTCTTCTTCTTTTTTTCCTCTTAAGCACCCTATAGTAAAACATTTCTTTCTAAAACTCTCTCTGTGAACTGAATTTTATTCTTCAAATTGGTGAGAAAAAGTGGAAAAGTTATTGATATGTGGTGGCTGTAATAGCCATCAAGTTTCCAGGACCTAGCTTCCCAAGCCAAGCATACCAGAAACCAAGAATGGTTACCATTCTGGAACACATTTCAATATTGCTGTGGCACATTCATTCATATGGATATGTTTTTACTAGAGACTCCTGACTAACACAGATCAAGGCAACTTTTAATTCATTCTTGAGAACTAGCTTTAGTTTTACAGACTGAGTATGAGTAAAGGATATCTTGCATTTTAGTTTCCAGTGTGCAGTTGTTTCTTAGCTTATATGAAGAGTGTATGCCAATAAGCCCATTATAAATACAGACACTATAAGCTTCAAATGTATGTTGTATATTAAACCTATTGAACATCATAGTTTAGAAACACACCACTAGATAGAATCAGCTGTTTACCCTCAGAATCCTATGGCTGACTGGAGCCCTGCCTTTGCTGTGGATGTACAGAATTATGGGTGTGTTGTGTTATACACATCCCATGAACAGAACAAAATTCCAAATATGTTTTCTATTAAATATGTACTTTGCTTTGTATCAACATAAAGGTATAAAGAAAAGCTATGAGTTCAACTACAATAATTTAGGGACTACAAAGTCCATCATCCAAATTAGTGACACAACTCTCTCCCAAAGACACTGTGTAAGGACTTGCTGTTAGCTGTCTCGTGTCTCTCTCTGTTTCTCTCTCTCTCTCTCTCTCTCTCTCTCTCTCTCTCTCTCTCTCTCTCTCTCTCTCTCTCTCTCTCTCCATTTTCCATGCCATGCAAGGAGTTGAGTCCAGGAGTTTTGCACACAGTGTACAAGGTCTCCACTACTGACATACATCTGCCATTTTGGGCTTAACTTTTCCTCAAAAGTGGTGATTTCTTGACTTTTTGGCTAACCTTAAGTGAAATGAGTGGTGAATTAGAAGTGACATTGCCCAGAAATTTAACATCTCACAAGCAGTTTCAATAATCAGGTACTACAAAGAGAACACTTTGGATTGACAAGAACGAGGCAGAAATACCTATTATCATAGGTTGGCTTCAGATATTGAATATATGCATAACTAGAACCCCACTAAAACTTACTTCTAAAATATAATTGAACATTTTTTCCTTTAAACATAGTAGAAAACAGTTGCAATAAAAAGGGGAATTATGGCTAGTGATATAGCTCCAGTTGGCAAACTGCTCCCCTAACATGAATAAAGTCCTAGTTCAATCCTCTGTTACTCATGAACAGGGCATAGTTCTAGACAGGTATAATACCAGCACCTGAGTGGTGAAGATAGGAGGATGAGAAGTTCAAGGTCATCTTTGGCTACATGATAAGTTTGAAGATGGACTAGGCCACATGATACAGATTAGTTTTTCTCTTAACTTTAAAAAAGAGGAATTACTGGCCCTCTACATATGTATGTATGTATAAAAGCAAACTAGAACAAACAATAAAGCTTTACAAAATATCACATACTTAGCCTCATCACTTCAATATATTCATAAAAGTTCTCCAACAAAAATATTAAAAGGTAAAAGTAGCATAGATTCTTCTCATGATATATTAGAAACTAAAATTTTTAACAAAGAGCAAGTCATAATTTTTTTCTTCAGTGAAAATTCATGGGACTCAAGAAAATCCTAAATTTAAATTTAGCTCTTTGTCTTCTGAATTGTGGGCAGATGACATAATTTCTGAGGATTACTTTCTTTATCCTATAATGATGAGATTAAGACTATCTTTCTCTTAGCACTATTAAAAGGATTAAGAAAGAAATTCTATACAAAATAAAACAGGCTCATACTTATAAGGACTTTATAAATGTTAGCATCCTGACACCTACTTCCTTCTCATCCCTATCTGTATCTTAAACAAGAAAAAGGTACAACATGTTTAGGGAATTCCACTGGGAATCCCAGAAATCTTGGGGTAATAACCATGTATAAAAAGAGCAGTACTAGCTAGAAATGCTTGAAAGTTTTCCAGCCATTATGTGAAGGGCACCATACTACAAAAATTGCTTTCATGTTTTAGAAAGCATACATTTACATATACTGAAAATACTAGGTGTGGCCAAAATGCTTTCTATTTACATTTCAGTCACAGTCTTTGCATAGCAGGGATGCCCCTGGATGATGTTCACTATGGAAAGAATCTGATGTCCTTTCTTGCCAGCATCACTGATATGCAGCCACAGCTTCATTACTTTTTTTGTTTTTTGTTTTTTTTTTTTTTTACATTGTTTGATTGCATTTCAGGTTCACAATCGGGTTTTCTTGTTTCTGTTGTATGAAGAAATCTATCTGCTGACTAATTTAAATTTTGGATATATTTACTTTACAGATAAGGCTGAAGGGGAATCTGCTGCAGTATCATATAATAGGGTACCTTCTCTGCTACCCATTTCTACCATATTTATTGCTAAATTTCTTACAGTTCTTAAACAGTGGCTATGTTTCCCCATTCTCACTTATAAACAAATAAAATCAGGATGAGATTGGTTAAAAATAAATCAAATTGGAAAATCTGAACTACAATTTAATTTTCAAAATTTGATTTGTTGATACAATAGAATGAGTATATAGATGTCTCGTGAATGAAATAACAGGTACTGGGAGAGAAAGGAGAAATGTGTTATAAAATTATATATCAATTAGTAAGTATAGCAGCAAATTTACCAGTAGAGTCATTAGGAAAACATACACAATTTTATATGTCTCACAACCTTAATCCAAACAACATAAAGTGCTGTTATGTCTTTCGACAAAATACATTTTGGCATTAGGAATCATTAACCATATTTAAAGCATAATTTAAATACATATTGAAAATATAAAATTTCATATAACCTGAAATAAGGGAAGTTGGCAAGCCTTCCATTAGATATTTAATTAGTTAACATTGTACATACAAAATGAATGTGCACATATAAATGCAGAGTGACATGTGTACACATATAACATACATACACACATAAGTATATATGTAGAGAGAGAATGAATGAGAGTACAGTCTTATTTACATCCTTAAATTTCCTCTCACTAAAATCTATTTATGACTAAAGAGTCTGTATAATACATTTGAACCTTGATAAATTTTTGTTTTAAGTTCTTCTCTCTTTTAATACCAATCCATTTCATAGATTTTTTTCTCTGTCTGTTGCTTTAAATATACTATATGAACATTTATTTTATAGTTCTGGAGGTCCAACAGCATAGTATGCACAATCTTCTTGGGACCCTGAGAACCTTCCTATTAGGCCCTACCATACTGGAGACAAGTGTGCTACAAAGAGCAGTCTTATATATTAAGCTTGAAACATTTTTAATGTCACTCAAGTAAAAGTACAATAAAGAAATAAAAATGAGAATTTTATAAAATATATTTAAATTCTCAAAGCCTCATCACAGATATGACTTGGCTATGTTCTTATCTGAAAATGAGAACAGTCCTGCAATAAGTATAAAATATCAGTTGTGATTTCAGCAGTTCAATTTAATAAAGTATGCATGTATGTGGAAATTATCTTGCCATTCTATCACTCGTCTAACAATCCCAGGTACATGACAAAATGGTGGTAATTACTTTGACAATATATTTAAAACACTCATTGCTTTAAATTGGCAGTGATAAGATAGCTTCTCTCATTAAATTGCCTGAACTTAGACCTAGACTACTTCCACTAAAATTGTCACTTTCTTCTCTAGCTTCTTGACTAGCCATGTGCTTTTTTTTCCCTCTTGCACTTGGCCCCTTTATTATGATGTAGCCTGCTCATCACTGAGGCTGAAGTGACACTGGCACTATTCCCATAAACTTCCAGAAATAAATACATGGAACATAAGAGACTAATAAGAGCAGCTGGTAAATAGTGAAGAAATGGTTAGTTTTGAGAAACATACAAGGCATCATGAAGAGCTTTAAAAATTAAAAATTTAAGTTGATCAATAATAGGTGATGTTGGAATCTTTAATAAAAACTTCCCAGTAAATAAAACAACAGCATAAATATAGCATTAATAGTGAATTCCTCAAAATATTTAGAAATACTCAACATCAGTTCTTCACAAACTCTTAGAAAATACCAAACAGAAGGTAAAATTTCCTAACTTGTTTTTAAGGCCATTATTTTCTGATATCCATGCCAGACAAGGACATCATGATTTTATGCCATTATATGTTAAGTAACACTTAAGAACTCAGTTATAAAATTATTCAAGCCAATAATAGAGAAATGGAACTAAGATTTCACTATACATTATGATCCATTGGGATTTATCCAAGAAGTATGAGTGTGGTCTAACATATGGCAATCAGTCAGGAAATACAATATATTAATAGAACTAAGGAAGGAAAAATCTCACATAGTCAAAACTGGCACTGGAAAATTGTGTCAATATTCTACATGTTTCAATACATTTTCCAAGTAATTAGTAACATAGAACACATGCAGTCCTTGCATTTTTTTACCACCAATTCTGCTGCTCCTGTAAGTATACTAAATAAATCAGTGTTCTATGGAGAGCTCATACATAGCTCCTTTAATTTCTGTGAGTCAAGATCTCATAAAACCTGGACTGGCTTTATACTCTCTGCTCTGTTTGGCCCTGAACTTCTGATCTTCCTGTCTTAACCTTTTGAGTACTTAGATTACAAGTACATTAGCACCACATTCAGCTGCATGTGTTTCTAAGGGTTTAACTTGCAACTTTGTACATACCATGCAACCATTCTTAAACCAAATGAACTATGAAGAACTCACTTTTAAAAAATTCTTTTCTCACACAATACACCTAACTGCAGACTCTCTTCCCTCCACTCCTCCCAGTCCCTCTCCCCCAGATCCCCTGTTCCCCGTTTCCATTTAGAAAAGAGCAGGCTTCTCAGGGATATCAAACAAACAGGGTAAAACAATATGCAAGCAAACTAGGCACAAACCCTCATATCAAGACTGAACAATAGGAGGAAGAGGATCCATGGAGCAGGTAAAAGAGCAAGATATATCAACTCTGCCACTGTTAGGAGTCCCACAAAATCCTCACGTTAAACAACCACACTATGTTTGCAGAGGACCTAGCACAGACCCATGCAGGCTCTGTGACTGATGCTTCAGTCTCTGTGAATTCTCATAAGCCCTGCTTAGATGACTCTGTGGGCCATGGGAGAACTCCCTTGATTTGAAAGCTTATTACTAAAGCATACTAATTTATACAATTTGGCACTGGCAAAAAGATGGAAAAACATTAATGGAACAGATTGAAATTCCAGACCAAAAAAAACGCATGTATCTCTGGTCAATTAAGTTTTGTTAAGGCTTCATTTAGCTGAGGTTGGTCTTGATTTTGCTATGTTTTTGAGGATGACATCTACTACTGATCCCCCTACCTTAATCTCAGAAATCTTGTGATTAACTGTGTGTCCCATCATACCTGGCAATTGCTTTTATGAAAATTATAGGTAAGATCATTCAATTGAAAGTGCTGGCATAACATCATAGCCACATACGTAAAATATAACTGGACCTCTACTTTGTGCTATATAAAAGTTCACTCAGAACTGATCAACACCTGAATATAAAAGCTACACCTATAAAATACACAGGTACATATATTTTACCTTTCATTTGGTAAAACAGATTCTTAGGCATGACACCAAAATAATATACAAAAGAGGGAAAAACAGAAAAGCTGACCTTTATAAAGACTGTAGTAGTTTAATAATTTCAGACCTTATATCAAGGTCTTTGATTACCTAGGCAATCAAAAAATTATAATGGAAAAAAGATAGGACAAATAGGATCACATTAAATTAAAAAGCATCTGCATGACAAATCAATTACTGGAGTGAAGAGATAATCTATCAAATGGGAGAAAAAACTTTGCTAGCTATTGTTCCAACAGGAAATTAACATCTTAAAATATAAAGTAATCAAGTTAAATACCAAAGAACAGATAAACCGGGTTTGGATGTTGGGAAAAATATTTGCCTACCATACACTAAGCAGACAACTGCAGTCCCAGCACTGCAGTTGGAAGGTGGAGGCAGGAAGATCAGGCATATAGCTCATTGCTGAGTTTAAAGTCAGCCTGGGCACATGAGATTGTGCTTCCTAAAAACAAAACAAAAATATGAATGAATTAGCTGAACAGTTGGTTCACAAACCAAATATAAATGACCAATAAACATATAAAAATAATTATCTTCAGTTATCAGGTGAATGAAAATCAAATGATATTGAGATTTCATATTACATGTCATTGTCATCAAAAAATAAGGGACAAATGCTAGCAAGGGCACAGGTCTTTATATAGTGTGTGAAGGTAAATTAATAAACTTACTACAAAAATTATTAAGGATCCTCCCCAAATACAACTAAAAGTACAACTACCATATGATTTAGGTATACCACTCCCAGGCATATATACTTAAATTAATTTCAGTATATAGAAAAGATAGGCATGTATCCAGATTTATTGTGGCACTATTCATAATAATTGGGCTAGAGAATCAGCTTAGGTGCTATGGATGGATTACAGATAAAGAAGAATGTAATAATGTTGCTGTAGGAAAATGAATGAGATCATCAGGTTGCTTAAAATAAACCAGACTCAGGAAGATAAATATCATATGTTTTCCTATCATACTGGGATCTAGATAAAACACTCAAAAACAATATGCCAGGAAAATGGGGATTATTTAAGCGTAGATATGGGATTTGAAGAAAAAGAGATGGGAAACAAGAGAGATGGATCTAATAAAATTATTAAACAAGTATGTATAAAATTGCCACAATTAAACCCATTATGTTTTTCTTGATGTATTGTACTTAAAGTAAAAACAGTAAAACAATCTCTGAAACAAAAGATTCAATTTTTCACTGTTCTTCCTATCCATCAAGTGATGAAGAACCTTAACTACTAAAGGCTCGTTCTTCTATGATGTTCTCTTTCATAGAAATATCCAAACACAGAGACTAGTAACTATAAATTAAACCTTCTGGAATCATACACCAAAATAAATGACTTTTCAAGTAGCTTATTCAGGTACTGTGTGTATCACAGAGTTGAGGAAAAAAAAATAATGAAGATTATCCAAGTCTTAGTGTCATATAAATGGAAGCATAGAATTGCACCTCATAGAACTAGAATTTTCATAAATATATAAATATATTTAAAATTATTGATTTTAATTATGTTTACGTGTGTGTATGTGTCAGTGTGTGTGCATGCAAGCATACATGTGAGTGCATTGAGTGTAGAATCCGTCAGAAGTACTGAATTCCTCTGGAGCTGTAGTTATAGGCAGTTGTAAGCTGTCTAATATGGGTGCTGGGAATCAAAATTGGGTACTTTGCAATAGCAGTATATGTTCTTTTTTATTATTATGAATAAAATTTCATTTTTTATCTATGTTTTCCCTTGTTCAAACTCCCTTCCCCCTGCTGCTCCTCCCAGTCACTCACTCTTCTCCCCATCTCCTTATCTCCTCCCCAGCAAGGGCAGGAGGTCCCAAGGTCCCAGGGTGGCTCAGTTCAGCATCCAATCCAGGCAAATCCACTTTTCGCATCCCAACATCAAGACTGGGTCAGGTGTTCCTTTGGAGGGAATGGGCTGCACGGTACTACTCCAAGGTGTTTCAGATCCCAAACGTTTTAGTGGTTGCAGTGTGTAGATTGGGTATGCTCTGCTTTTTGTTTAAAGTCCACTAATGAGAATACATCCTCTGTTTATCTTTCTAAGTTTGTGATATGTGGTTCAGGAGGATATTCTCCAAATGCATCAATTTGCCTGCAAATTTTAGGACATCATTTTTTCTTACTGCTGAGTAGTACTCCATTGTGTAGATGTACCACAGTTTGTTAATCCATTCTTCAATGAGGGGCTCTAGGTTGTTTCCAGTTCTTGCTATTACAAATAATGCTGCTATGAACATAGTTGAGTTAAAGCTTTTGGAGTGCAAATGTGCATCTTTGGGGTATATGTCCAATAGTGGATCCATAGGGACATTGATTCCCAGTTTTCTGAGAAACTACCATATAGCATTGTAGAGTGGCTGAACAAGTTTATACTCCAACCAACAATGGAGGAATGTTCCCCTTGCTCCACAACCTCTCCAGCATAGGCTGTCATCTATGTCTTTAATCTTGGCCATTCTGACAGGTGTAAGGTGGTATCTCAATGTTGTTTTGATTTACATTTCTCTGATGGCTAAAGATGTTGAGCACTTTTTCAAGTGTCTTTCAGCCCTTTGTAATTCTTCTGCTGAGAATTCCCTTTTTAGTTCTGAACCCCATTTTCTGATTGGGTTATTCAAGGTTTTGGGCTCTAGTTTCTTGAGTTCACTATATATTTTAGAGATCAGTCCTCTGTCACTTGTAGGATTGGTGAAAATCTTTTCCCATTCTGTAGGCTGTCATTTTGTCTTATAGGCATCTAGGCTATGAATTTTCCCCTTAAGACTGCTTTCATTGTGTCCCATAAGTTTGGGTATGTTGTGGATTCATTTTTGTTAAATTCTAGGAAGACTTTGATTTCTTTCTTAATTTCTTCCTTGACCCAGGGGTGGTTCAGTTGAGTGATGTTTAGTTTCCATGAATTGGTAGGCTTTCTGTGATTTTTGATTTTGTTGAACTCTAACTTTAGACCATGATGGTCTGATATGATACAAGGGATTATTTCCATTTTTTTGCATCTTTTGATATTTGCTTTATGACCAATTATGTGGTCAGTTTTAGAGAAAGTTCCATGTGCTACTGAGAAACAGGTATGGAGTTTTCTTTCTAATACTTTCTGAAGGGCCAGATTTGTGTATAGGTGTTGTTTAAGTCTGACTTTGTCATGAAATATCTTGTTTACTCCATCTATGGTGATTAATAGTTTGGCTGGGTATAGTAGCCTAGGTTGGCAGCCATGCTCTTTTAGTGTCTGTGCAACTTCTTACCAGAACATTCTTGCTTTCATTGTTTCCATTGAATAGTCAGGTGTTATTCTGATGTGTTTGCCTTTATAGGTAAGTAGGCCCTTTTCTTTTGCAGCTCTTAAATTTTTTCTTTGTTCTGTATGTTTTGTGGCTTATTATGTGGCAAGCAGACTTTTTTTGGGGATGATATCTATTTGGTGTTCTGTAAGCTTCTTGTATCTTTATAGGCATTTCCTTCTTTAAGTTAGGAAAGTTTTCTTCTATGATATATTGAATATATTATTTGTGCCTTTGAGCTGGCATTCTTCTCCTTCTTCTATTCCTATTATTCTCAAGTTAGGTCTTTTCATGGTGTCCCAGATTTCCTCAACATTTTGTGTTATGGCTTTCTTGGCTTTAGTGTTTTTTTTTTTTTTTGACTGATGTATCTATTTATGCTATTGAGTTTTCCACTCCAGAGATTCTTTCTCCCATGTCTTGGATTCTATTGGCTATGCTTGTATCTGTAGTTCCAGCTCTTTTCTTCAGATTTTCTATTTCTACTTTTGCCTCATTTTGTGCTTTTTTATTGCTTCTATTTAAATTTTTGGTTCCTGGAATGTTTCTTTCATTTTTTTTGGTTTTCCTTTTCTTGGTTTCTTTGCTTTCTTTCAAAGATTTATCTCTTCCAATTTTTTGTTTCTATTTTTTTCCATTTCTTTAAGGGAATTTTTTTGCTTTTCTTTTTTTTCTTTTTTTATTTATTTTGTATTTATCAAGAAAAACAGTATAATGAATTTAAAATGATGATAAGTTAACAATAACTATACAGAGGATAATAATCATAAGCATGACTTATCAAGGGTGATAATGCAAATAAGATTGCTACAAATATATTTACTTTGTGTTCAGCTTTCCCTCTGAACTTTTTTTTCCATCCTTGTATATCCTTATTCAAGGTCCCTTCCCCCTCCCGCCACATCAGGTCATTTTTTCATCTCCACAACTCCCCATCCCTAAGGGAATTTTTATATCCTCTTTTAAGGCTTCCATAATCTTCATAAAGTTGTTTTTGCTGTTATTTCATTCTGTTTTCTCTGCCTTGCTCTGTTTGATTCTTGGTGTTGTAGAACCACCAGTTTTTTCTGGTGTTGCCTTGTTTTTCTTCATATTGTTTTATTTATTCTTGCACTGGCATCTGCCCATGGCTTCAGTGGCTCATACTTAGTCAGCTCCTAGTCAGTTGTGGCTAGAGGCCTTGTGTGTCTCCTGTCTGCTCTGACCAAGTGGTCTGCACAATCTTTGATTCTGCTCTGGACATGGTTCTATCTTTCAAAGGCACTCAACTTGCAGCTTGCCCTGGAGGTGGGGTTGGTCATGGGAGGTCCTTTTCTGTTAGGGGTCACTGGGGAAGGGCCCTCCCAGCTAAAGCCTAGGGCCTGTGTGCTAGCAAGAGCCTAAGATCAGAACCTTGAGTGTGACCCTGGCCCTGGAGAGGGATTCTCTGGACAGGCAGTCCAGATGCTGGAATCTGCTCACCTCTGGGTCCACTCTGGACATGGGTCTGAGTTTCAAAGGTCAGTCTGTCTCTGATGACGCAGTTCACCCTCCAGTAAACGCTTTTACTGCTGAGCCACCTCTTCAGCCCATTAGCAATATAAATTTAAGACGCTATCTTTGTCTATCCTCATTCTTTTATTATGATCACTGAATACTCATCAATTTTGTGGATGTCTACTAAAGGGCAACTTGGTTATTGAGTTTTTGATGATTCAAAACAAAGATGCTATTAATAATTACAGTAAAAATTTCGATGGACAGATATTTTTATTTTAGTTGAGTAAATAACTAGAATGATGTTCTGGATCATAGGTAAGGTTATTTATTGTCTTTCTAAGAAACTTCCATACAACCTTCCAAATTGGTTATAGCATATTTCATTCTTGCTGGCAATTCTTAATCAGCAATTTATATTGTCAGTATTTTGAATATGTACTTTCTATTAAGTACATGTCTTTTTAATGGGATACAATTTAAAATAACATGGAATTTCCTTATATGGACTCTTCATAAAATTACTCTTTTATGAAACTTTCAGATTTTTAAAATAATTATAGGATGAAAATTTATAATTTTTTAGCCTAAAGTGTATTTTTGCTAAAATTTATTCTTGCTTGGGAACTATTTCTTGAAGTCTGGAACTATTCACTTCAGTATGATTTTAGTGAAATCAATTATAGTAACTACATCATTTTCATCAATCATCTTAAAATGTGATACATGCTATTAGCATTTATAAAATGCTAGATTCTGGTTGAACTTTCAGTTGATTGGTTGTTGAAGCATAAAATAATCCCAACCTAAAATACAGAAATTTAGAAACACTCATAATAAGGGTCTAATGGAATGTTCTTCACATTTTACATAGCACTTAAAAGGCTCAAAGCTGGGTAGAGCTCAGTGGTATAACACTTGCCTAGCACATGTAATGCCTGGTTTTAAATCCCAGAAGCAAGGTAGATAATGAAAACCTGTTGTATTAGTTTTCTGGCTCCAGTCTAGCTCAGAGGTTTGGATCCACTCTCAGCCCCACTGTCCCTTAGACACAAATAATCAGACAGATACTTGTATTATTTTTGCACTGATTGACCTTGGGCCCTAGCTAACTCTTTATTCTTAAACTAACCCATCTTGTTCAGTCATGCAGCTTGGTAACTTTTCTCAGCAGCATTTCAACTTTTTTCTTCTGCGTTTGTCTGGGGCATCTCTGTGGCATATGTTTGGTGGCTCTGTCCTGCTCTGAGATGTTCCCAGAGTTTTCTTAGTCTGGTAGCACCACCCACACTTCCTGTCTGCCTTTGGCCAATCAGCCATTTTATTAAACTAGTAGGCGGGACAGTTATTTACAAGGTAATAACATAATCCCACTACAAAAACCTAAATTTATTTTGTTGGCATTGAGAATGAGAGTTTATTTTTTTTTTAAAAAAAAATTAAGACTGGGAAGGTAAGGAGTTAGATAGGAGCTAACTATGGAATACTGTAGTTATATCTTGCTAGATATGTCAGCTTGTTAGGCAGGGAATTACACTGGAAGAACCAAGGAAACAGTGGTTGTATATTGGTAACTATGTCGCCTATCAGAATGTCCCTTGTAGTCACATATCCTTGAAGGTACACTTGGGGTTTTCTCAATATATCAGAAACTCAGGGATCAGGGAACTTTCCCAGTTCTAACACAGGTACACTAATGAAACTCTCCATCTTCAAAATACCCTCACTTTATTGTTTCACTTACGCTGTGGTTTTGATACTCCCTTGTGAGCTTTTCAAGAGGATCATGGGAGATCTAATCCACCATGATTTAGAAAAGGGAAAAAAGGGCAACTCACCTACATGACTATGTTACTATCCTCATAAATATTAATAACAACTTATTAAAAGTCCACAACACAGAACCCAGTGAGGTGCTACCTATCCCTTCAGGTCATCCCCTTCCAAGCTCTTATCTATCTGAAGTGTAATATTTGCTTTGCTTTGTTTTGCTAAAAAAAACTTCTGCTTAATCATTCTGAATCTTTTGGCCAAGTCTTTTCTTTTTTTTCTTTTTTTTTTTTAGAAGACTAGAAATGAGAGGAAAACAGTACTAATATATTGTCAAAGCTGATCTCAAATGATCACTGACTTAGTCTGCAAGTAGCCATACTACCAGTATGTACCACCAAACCTGGTGTTTTTTTTCTGATTCTTTATCTAAGACAACATACTGTAAAATTATCATTGGATTATATATAATCATCAAAAGATCAGCAGATAACTGTTACTTCTTCTTTCTTTGAGAGGTCTCATTATGCAAGCCCAGCTGACAAGTAAACTAGGTTGGTCTCATATTCACAGTGGTCTGCCTGCCTCTGTCTCCTGCATTGTTTTTGTTTTTTAAATTGAATTACAAAGTAACAGGTTCATGTCATTTTTATACATATTTATAAATATATTTAGAAAATTAAATTTACTTTACAACTTCTTTCTATTATTTTGCTAAGTACTTTTTTACTTTTTAAGTTACTTTGATTTTTTTTAGGAACATACTATTTGTATATACTTATGAGGTAATTGGGAAACTTGTAACATTTGTTTATGGTAAATATGTTAAAATACTCTGTGAACTCTCTGAGATATACAAGGTATTATTTTTAATTAAGTCAACTCCACTGTGCCATAGACTACTAGAACTTATTGTACCTGTGTCACTAGTCTTTAAAGAAAGTAAAACTAAAACTTGAAAGTTTTACTTTAATGACTGAATTTGGTACTATTTCATTGCTATTTTCCTGAAGAGAAATCACTTGTGTGAGTTTAAATTATTCTAAGCTATGTGAAATGGTATACACCTAAGATCCCAGTACTTGGGAGATGCAGGCAGAAGGATTAGGAGTTCAAGGTTATCCTCAGTTACAGTGAGCCTGAAGCCAGCCCTCTATATGAGATCCAGTCTGAGGACTACCAAAAAGTTATATTTAGTATCTAAAATATTGTAATCATCTTAGCACTTTACTATGATTCTCAAAAGTCTAGAAAAAAAATTTAAAAAATTTCAACTCATTAGGAATGCATGATATTAAATATGACTTCAAGTTTTAAAATTTTCTCATTTACTATCTTCCTGAACAAAACATCTATAGCATAAAATATAATTTTAAAAAATGTCAGTAAACCTATAAAAGTGAAAAATATTAGAAAGAACATCATTAAAATTATAAATCAATTAAAGACTTCATAGTCCTGTTTTCCTTTTAGCAAAAAGTCATCTAAATTTTTAGTAAGATTAATTTGGTTCAGTTAATGCCAGCCACTGATATCTGATTAGTGTACTCCAATCAGTAAAGCCAGAAGAATATTCCACAAAATTACATCATCATAAAAATCATATGACATATGTATTAAGAACAGACTTTTGAGTTTTCCCCTATAGAATTTGGGTGGGTGGAGCACAAATACATACTATTTTTAACAAATCCTTGGACCCTGCCACCTCAACACATATATTTCTGTGGTTCTTGTGGTAAGTAAACAATGGACCCACTAAGTGGATCTTCCAGTTTTGTCCTGAATTTAGGAGCAAAAGCAGATGGTCATTCATTTTCAGTTGGCCAGATAAAAGCTTCCTTATAGTTCCAAGCCTGAATGAAACAAGCACTTAAACACATTCATCATTCCACTTTTCTTTTACACAACCCTATAGAAACCATGAAGGAATAAAATTTAAAACAATACATGTTTCTACAAAAAAAAAAAAAAAAAAAAAAAAAAAAAAAAAAAAAAAAAAAAAAAAAAAAAAAAAAAAAAAAAAAAAAAAAAAAAAAAAAAAAAAAAAAAAAAAAGGGAAGAAAAAGACACAGGAGACTCATGCCCCAAACAGACTATAGTGTTTCCCTTTCCTGATTATACTACAAAGAAAAACAGTAAGATTGTACAATGTAAATAAGAAAAAACCTGAATTCTTACTCAGTTCAATCATTTAAAAATATATACAATATCTTAGCTATTGTAACTTTGATTATTCATTTGTAAAATCAACATAAATGCTTGTCCTATCTCTTACAGTATATGTTTTTTACAAGAATTAGAATGAGAACAGCTGTGAAATTATTAAAACAAGACATGGAAATGCTTCAGAACATTTGTGGTGATATATCTTTTGGATTATTGCCTCAAAAGCACCAAGAAATGTTTTTAAATGCTGTTAAATAATAATAAAATTCTCAGCAAGAAACAAAACATCACTGATGTTTTCAATGTTTAACAATGTAAAAAGTTAGAGTAAATAAATATATGAAAACTATACACATGACATAATTAATATGAAGATAATATTAAGGAAGTAAACTAACTCAAAAGTTAAAAAATAGATTAATTTTTAAGAGCAAGTGATCCGAAAAGATATTTTTTTAAAGAAGGGGTACACGTGACCAGTAAATTGTTGCTTAATCTTTTACCTAGTGAGAAATAAACAAACATCTATTTACTTCACAGGGCATCAAGAATACAACAAATGTAGGATTTTTTAAAAGTCAAATTCTAGTGAACTAATACTTATTGGTAAATAAGTGGCTCGCAAATACCTGAATCACTACAGAGTCTCATTATAGATGATGACTTCATGTACGATGAATCATAGACTCTTTCATTCAGCAAACTTTCGATTTCTAATATACTCTAGTACCTCTCTAGCTTAGTTGCAGCTGGGGGAATAGAAGGGCATACTAGACAGAATCTCAGGAGAAGGTATTGTGACCCTCCCCCACCTCCTTCTTCTAAGGAGTGATAATAACTCCATTATATTACTACAGACCTATCACTACATTGTTTAACTCAATTAGTTGCCATGGTTACCAGGTCAAGATCTTTACTCAATATGGTGATGAGATCTTGGCATGCCCAATGAAAAAGGTCACACAACAACAAAATTTTGCCAAAAAATAAAGATAGCTATCACTAATCATCCAGAAAATGCTAATCAAAAGCACAGTCATTTTGATTCTTTAATAAATTAAAATATAACTGCCACATTATATTATCACCTCACATAGAGGCAGGAAACGTGTACCTCCTAGGGAAAACATGCCTTCCAGATAACAAAGCTTTGAACAGAGAAGGCTTTAAGCAAGACAAGCATGCAACATCACTTCTCTAGCCCTGGGTTACAAGAAGCTTGAGCACTATCCTATCTCACAGGTCATGTACTACCTAGGACCATATTATATCCCACATTCCATGTCGCACAGGCCATATTAACCAAATCAACTCTTCTGGAGAAGTCTCCATCTGAAATTTTACCCAAAGTATGCTAAGGACTTTCCAAGCACTTGATCCAACCCAGTAGCAGAACATGTGAGGCCTTTGAACCTAATTTGGTAATGTCAAGGGAACTTTACCCATCTCTTTTCAGTTCAGCATGTCCCTCCATCTCCCAGCCCTTAAGGAACCTTAAAAGAACACTTTCCTTTGTTCGGGTGGGCTGGCCCTTTGTTGTAGATCCTGCTGTACTACCAGATCTAATAAATATTTCACCTAAAGGGCAATCCCATGACTCCATGCTTGTCTTGAATTGTACTCTTCTCTCAGCTCTTCTAAAATCTAGCATTTTGCTTCCCAAACCTGAGACATGTATTATTGATGTGGATTGCTCTGTGGGCCTGCTGAACCTTTGCCATTGCTGTCTTTTCATCTAACAGCACGTCCTTTTAGTCGGATTCCCTGCCTATCTGTTCCAGAAATCTTAACACGAAGTCAAGGGTTACTCCAACTTTGGGTCTGTTCTCTCAACAAGACCTGTTGAGTCCTAGGACACCAATGCTTGGTCTCAATTAACTGACAGTAGCCTGGCCACAATTCTAGAAAGGAAGCTGAGGGACACAGGTATTCTTTTCTCCTTTGACTCCCTTCTCTGGACATGTTTAACTCACTAGACTTCATACTGAGTATCACCAAATCTCACCCAACTAAAGGTTCTTTATTTTACTGCCTTTTGCATAATCTCAAAGCATTTTATCCTGTGGGAGATATCAAAAATGATTTTCTTTGGGGCGCACTGTCTGCCCACAAACAAAATGGGTAACAAGAGTCCAGTGAACTGAAAGTGGTGTCTTTGATTTTAGCGTCCTTAGAGATTTATAGAACTTTATACAGAGCTATTTTAAGTTGTCTGCAGTTCCTTACATGCAGGTTTTCTTCTTTCTCTGTCACTGACCCACTCTCTGTCAATCTTTTACTACCTTCCACATCCTGCAACTAAATAAAAAACCTGTTGTTTTTGAAAAAATTTACTCACTCCAAGAGACTCCTTCAATGACTGACTCTGCTGACCATGCTTCCCTTTCTTTTCCTTATGTCCTTCCTTTCAGATACCCCCATCCCAAGTCAGCTTCCTCTCCTAGCCCTTCAGAAATGCCTTCTTTATCCTCCTTGAGCTTCACCTTTGCTTATACTGACTGATTACCTTAAGTCACCATGCTCCAATTCCCTCCATGTGGCATTAACTAAAAAAGCAAAATCATCCACCCACCTGTGCAGACCCGGGGCGGTGGGGAATGAAGGCTAAACTAAAATTCCAAGTAGTAATTCCCAGAGCCCATGGAATCTGGACTCTGTGGCGCCTCAGAATTATCACTACAGATCTCCAGAAAAATCTTTCTCTGAGGCACTGCACCTGCCTGCCTAATAAGCTATCCCATCCACCACTCCATCGTAAGATTGCAGGTGGCGCCATCCAGACCCGAGGGTCTGAGATAAAAAAACAATCATCGTTCAGCTGCTCCACAACCTGCAAAACAAATGGGAAAAGGTATGCATACCCGGAAACACAAAATCATCTAAGTCTAGATGCTTCGACTTCATGCAAAAACACAAATATGGAAAAGAAAGACAATATGCTTCCTCCTGAAACCAGTACCCTAATCATAATTATCCTCGAGAAAAGCAATTTTTGGTCAATGTACAAGACAGGATTTACAGCAACTATAAATATGTTTGATAAGTTCAAAGGGGATATGAATAAATGCACGAATGAAGACTGAAAAAGTCCCATCCACAGAGTAGCAATGGAAGTGAGAATCTCAGGCACTGAGGACAAGATAGAAGAAATGGAAACTTTAGTCAAAGAGAAGACTAAATAATAACAATAATAAAAGACAGAATCAAAACAGCCAGGAAATCTGGGACACTATGAAAACACCAAATCTGTGAATAATAGAACTAGATAAAGGAGAAGAAAACCAGGCCAAAGGCACAAAGAATATTTTGTAACAAAATCACAAGTAAAAATTTCTCAAATTCAAGGAAAGAGATGTCTATCAAGGTGGAAAAGGAACCCAGAACACCAACCAGACAGAACCAAGAAAGAAACTCCCTGTGAAACACAATAATTAAAACATTAAGTGTACAGAATAAAGGATAAAAGTTGTGAGAGAGAAACACCAAGTCACATCTTGTGGTCTACCAGAATAGTAGGTTTTTAAAAATAAATAATTTTTATTTGTATTTGCCTGCATGTATCTTTGTATACCATATGTATGTCTGTGCCTGTGGGATCTAGAGTAGGGCACTGGATCTAATGGAACTGGAGTTACAGACTTAGATGAGCCACACGGGAGTCCTGGGAATCGAACATGGATCTGTTGGAGAAGGCAGTGCTTTTATCTGCTGAGCCTTCTTTCTTGCTCCAATACCTGGCTTTTGAATGGACACACTGAAAGCTAGAATGGCCTAGACTAACATACTACAAGTTCTGAAAGACAATAGCTGACAGCCCAGATAAACTAGAGCTAAAATTACGTATTAACCCTAATGTGGTGTTAGTGGGTGACTTCATGCCCATTCTCATCAATAGAAAGATAGCTATCCTTCATCATAGATAACACCAAAACCAAGATTTTCCTGTAAGGCTAGAAAACCAAAAGACTGATAGAGAGGATAAATTTTAGGTCATGTATTCTGCCCCTCTCCTCACTGCCTTGTCTTTTAACCTTCCTTTTGCTGACATAAATTTAGAGAAGGGAGTTTATTACAGGAAGGCACTACCTTCTATCAAGGCTGGTTTATAAAATAGATCAAGAAAATTTAATTTAAGTTGGATACACTTAAAAATGTTGCAGCCCTTTATGCTGTCAGTGCGTCCTCTTTTTCCGTCCATCTGGACGTGCATTCCATTGTCCCTGTTTTCCTGCCCTTTCACCTCTGTAAATAGCTAGGTTCAACTCAGCAGCTTGCCCCTCAAACCCGTGACTTGCAGCTGCCTGATTCATATCAGAAACTCCTTCCCTGAAGGTTCCTTCTGGCTTACTATCTTATCAACAGAAAGCCTCTTACATCTCCAGTTGCTTTTCAGTATCAGCTTCTCAGTCCTCTTCAACATTCCTTGCCCCTTTGAACAGTAGACACACAGAAAGAGACAGATGGCAGATGCATTTACTGTGTGATGTGTAATGTGTAACCCGAAAATAAACATTATTAATTAATATTAGGACATAAGAACCTGTGTTTCCTCTGAAAGGGTTACTGCGGAAATTGGGACTATCTGGCAAGTAGCTGACTTTAAAACTGTGTGGTCTTGTGAAATTATTTTTGCTCATTAAATTCTGACATTGGAGAAAAACTCAAGCACAGTCTTCTGTATTTCTGACATACTATGGTACTCAATTTAGACTTTAATCATTCTGTCCATTGTGCTCTACATAGGATAAATGGACATTTATTCACATCTCCCGTAGAAAAATTATTGTGACAAGGTGACACAGAGAGCAGAAGACAGAACTTAATCAGTTTCCGTAGAAACAGTTCTATGTAAAGAGAAAAACTAAAAACAAACACCTGGAATCTTCAACCAGGTTTTCAGGTAAAGAGTCATCTGTAAAGAGGGAAGGGCTAACTTTCCAAACGTAGACACAAACTGAAATGTATAAAGACATGACAATAACAAAAAGAAAAAAAATAAATAAGCAAAATTAATCTCCATTAAGGAACCTTATAGAAATGAAGGATATGAATTACCTGACAAAGAAGATCAAGATATTACAAAAGTCATAGTTGGCTATTGATTTTGAACCAGGAACAGGATGCATGACTAAAAGGAAAATATTAAGAAGATGAATATGATGAAGAACCAACTAGATTCTAGTTACTAGAAATTAAGGAGATGAGTCATGTAATAACAGAACTAAGAATGAACAGAACAGTTATCCTGTAGTCTTAAGCAGAAGAGAAGATCCATGAAATTGAAGATGTGTTTAAGTCATGAAGTATCGGGATAAAAAGAAAAGAAATAATAGCAAAGTATGAAGAAAGTGCAAGGGGCCCATGGGGCACCATTCACTGAACAAATATATATATTTGTTAAAGAAGTCTCATGAAGGCAAGAATAGATAATAAAGACCATTTAAACTTTTAAATTAATTTGTACGATCAGGATTGGACATGCCATAGACTTTGTGTAAACAACTTGTAAAACTTGGCTCTTTCCTTCCACCATGTTGGTCCTAGGAATCAAACTCAGATGGTCAAGCACGGCAGCAAGTGTCTTTAGCTGCTGAGCCATTTTGCAGGCCCAAGAGCATTCAGATATGTATAGTTACAAAAAATCCATTATATATTAGAATTTATTCAGAGAACAACCCACAGATACTATTGCCACAGAAAAGAAATGGCCAGAGAAGGACATATTTCAGGCATTAGAGCATTTGCCTACTATAGCCTTTGTAAGCTCTAAGATCTAATCCTCAGCTCAGATACAAGCAAAATCAAGACTGATAAATATGAGATGTTAGCTCTCTTCAATGTACAAGTTCATAAAAATTATATTGCAAAATGCAAGTGTAATAATTTCCCTTAAAGTAAAATTATTCAAAATAGCTATGAATTTGTAAGTTTTGAAAGTATGCTATACCTATTTTCATAATACTATATTGTGCATTTAAACTACTAAAAAGATATCAAAGATAGATTACAGTTCTTTGAGCACATTAGCTAAATGCTTTACCAGTAAGACACATGCAATTTACATATAAAGTCATAATATTGCATGTTGTATTTTAATGCAATTTACCAAAATGATTATAAGAATCATTGAGTTATTTTTGCCTTGCTTACTATACTAGATCTTTAAAATCCAATATGGCCCTATCCTTTTGCTCATAAAGACTCTCCTTTCTCTCTCTCACTCTCTCTCTCTCTCTCTCTCTCTCTCTCTCTCTCTCTCTCTCTCTCTCCCCCTTCTCCCCCCTTTCTCATTCTCTCTCTAGCTGGACCATGAGTTCAAGTTCAACGTGGTGCTTAGCCATGGATTCCCTGCTCCTGCCTCTATTTATTGCTGGATGTTACAGAGATGGCTGGCTGTAGCTCTGGGGAGCTCACTGAGTCAAGAACAGCCACTGAAGAACCATCAGGAAGGGGAACTAGGCCCTCCAAAGGTAGATGACTGTCGATTGGCTTGGGCAGTATGCGGAGCCTCGTGGAGTAGGATTAGACTATGCTCCTGTGCATAAACTGCCATCTTCCCTACAGAGCCCATTCCCTACAGAGGAACACCTACCACAACCTTAATACAGGGATGAGGAACTCGGACCTACCTCATCTGGATATGCCAGACTGAACTGACCCACCTTGGGACTGACTCTTTGCTCTCCTTGGGGAGGGGATGGAGGATGGAGAGATGGGGTGGGGGAGGCTGAGGGAGGACTGGGGAAGATTGGGAGGGGGAAGGGAGGGCGAGGAGGGGGATACATGGAAAAAAACATTTTTTAAATAAAAAAATCCAATATATAATTTTTTCTTAGTTTACATGTCATTTTGGAGGCTACATTATTATTACATATACCATATCTGTATTTAAATTTCATGAGATGTAGTGTTTTTAAACATTAGAGTTTTTAATGTATATTAAAATACCCAAGTGTACTAGTAACTGAATGGAATATGAGTTAAAAATTTATTGAGGTTTAATTAAGATGCCTTAAAAATCCACTTCAATAATTTCTGTCTCCTGAAGTTTTCATTTTTTGTCATAAATTCTACTTACCTGCTCTTAAATTCAGTATGTATTTTATCTCCATGCCAGTACTGAGTCAACTACCAAATTGTTTACATTAGATATATTTTCCAATACTATACTTTTATTGATTTCACTGTAACAATATCTAATGATTTCTTTAGATTACTTATTAATCCAGAGGATTGAAGCCAGTGCCCAGTACATGGAAAACACTCTACCAACTGAGCTATCCTTGCACCCTTTTTCCCTGTTTTTTTTTAAGATAACCAGTACCTGCTTACTGAAGATTTCCCAATATTGCTGTTTTAACTTGTTTAACAGATAATACCCCGATCTAACTCACCTGCCTATTTGCTAGTAGATTGCCTTTATCATTTATGTTACAACATTACTGTTTCTTTGTATACTGAAGAATTCCACAAGCTACCTGGCCTTCTTGACCATTACCTTTGTGGGATTTCAGTCTTATCTTTTTTTTAAATTGATATCTATCCACTTAGGTTTGGAATAGAAGCTCTGATAGCTTATACAGTTTTGTCACAACATATGAGTGAGAAGCCCAGGTCTCATTAAAACAAGCCTTCTGGGCAATGAAGTTATAAATGTAAGGGCTTTATCTTGGCAAGAATTCACTCAGTTTCCCTGCTTCTCATGCCCAGAACAGGCTGGTCATTGTCACATTGATAAGTATTATATTATCTAGAACCTTTGTTCTGTGTAAATCTCCATTTGTCCCTTTACCGGAGATGTGTTTGGAACTTTGCAAACATCTGCCTTAGCCCCAAACCATAGTGCATTGTGTGATTTAACCTAATACAGTAATGTTGACTGATTTAAAGTCTGCTTCTTGTTGTGTAACACTAACTCCTCCCTACAGAAGCTTTCAAAAACAGAGCTCTTTGTTTTCCCTAAGTAGACCGTACCTTTACCTCAAATACTGCCTCACGCTTGATTTTAATTAACTTTTGCCTGTCTGAAGCATCTCTGGAACAGCTGTGTTCTTATAACTCTGGAAACTTAACAGGGTTATAGTTTCAGTGATTCTTTAATATCTATATGTTTTTCCGTGTTATTTTCATGTGATCTGACATCACTGAAGCTCCTACTAATCTTGTTAATGCCACCTAAAGTGATGGAAATGTAGGCTCCTGTGAAGATATCTTTCCTATTAATGCCACTCAATAGACCCATATCTGTAGAGAGAAAAAAAAGTATTCACCATATCTAATGGACTTCTTGTTGTGGCTTGACTCTTCTTGATGATACTGATTATCAATCTTGTTTGAAACATGAAATACAGAACTGTGTAGTGTATAGGACACAGAGAGTGGCTCCTCAGACAAGTCTGTTTGTTGTAGTATCCTCCTTTTGCATTCTAGCTGGGTTTCTCTTGGGGAAAAGAAAAGTTCTGTGGCAGTTAGGAAAGGTGAGCACTTCCCTGGTTGCAAACTGCCAATAAGAGTTTTATTTCCAGTCAATCTTCATTGCCAAGTTAACCAAACATTTATGAAACTCTTTGGGGTGGGGGTGAGGGTATATGTGCTTTTTTTTTTCTCTGCTAATTTGAGTGTTATATGTCAATTAAATCAGGTGCCTTTCTACTGTTAAGTAAGTGCCTTATGGTTCCTCCGTGCTCTAGATTCTATAACCATTTCACCTTCTTTCTACTTTTCTGAAATCGCTTGCATTATTTTCAGCATTCTATCTCTACTTTATGGGGAAGAGAAAGAAGTAAAGAATCTGGACATTCTTGTCCCAAATCTAAAGTTCTAGCTCTAATTTCTTTTGGCTTCAAACTGATCAATCATTTCATAATTTAAATTACCTTTCTGTCTATTCCTTTTCATGGCTTAATAGTTTTCTATGTACCCGTAACAATTAAGCATTCTGAATATTTGATTAAATATGGGTCCTACAGAGACATTTCAAAAAACACACTCTTACTGAATTTCTATATTACAGGTATAAACCCAGAGTAGTTATAAATATTAGTTACATATTCCTTCTAAATATTGAATTATAGTAAGTGGTAAGACATATTAGCAAATATTTATTTTCCATTAATATTAAATTGTATGGTCAAATAAATAGTAGAAAATAAAATCTTATGAGTTGTTTAAATGTTGTATCCTTAGTTATAAATACATTTTCTTAAATTTTTAGTTGGATGTTTCTTTTTATAAACTGTATTATAAAAATTGCAAATAAAAATATAAATGTTTTTTAAACAAAAAGGTCCAATTTACAGAATGTGCAGTATTCATTTCTGTATTTTAATTAAGGCTGTCTTTGCAGATGAAATACTATGAGCCAGAAATACATTCTTTTGAGACAATTCAGTTTTATCAAAGGTAAATTTTACCAGTTCTATAAGAAAATTCATAAAAATTTTTCAATGACATTCCACTAAGTATATGAGAGGAAAATTATTTGTTGTTTAAAACCAAAGATTACTTACTGCTCTTTTTCTAGAACACCCTGTAATCCAAGGCACAGTAAGGTTTCCTGAAATCTGTGAAAACAAATGGAATTTTAGTAAGGTATATATTAACATTTCTTGTAATACTGATAAACACTAAAAAACACTGTATATGATATGAATATAAATAGATAGATTTGTACTCCTAATATGTTCCAAATCAAAGGCATTCTTGCCTTACCAATTTAAAAGGCTTTCATCTGCAGAAAAAATAAATAGAAATGCTATAAAATTCCCCCAGAAATTAAAAAATAAATGTTTGCTGGGCCCTGTAAAGAATATGAAAGTATATGGAAAACAACCTAGATGTCCCTCAAATGAAGAATGGATTAACAAACTGTGGTATATCTACACAATGGAATACTACTCAGGAGTAAGAAGAAAGGATATCCTAAAATTTGCAGGCAAATGGATGGATTTGGAGAATATCTTCCTGAGCAAATTATAAAACCCATAAAGATAAGCAGGAGATGTATTCACTTATTAGTGGACTTTAGACAAAAATCACAAATGAATAAATAAATAAATAAATAAATAAATAAATAAATAAATCGATCAAGCAAGCAAGCAAGCAAGCAAAGAACACCAAGCTGTAAAACACAATCCCTGAAAACCTTGGGATCTGAAGGAACTTAAGAGATTTCCAGGGATTCTCCTAGGAAAAGAAAATAGAGATTTCCTTAGCTAATTGGAAGCATAAGGGCCAAAACCAAGAAGAAGAGGTGGGAACAAATCATGAGAGAAGGGGAGGATTGAGTGAGAGGACCAACAAGGAGGGGAAAAAAGAGATGGAGATCTTAATAAAGGAAGCCCATGTGGGGTTGGAAAAAGACCATGTGCTAGGGAAACCTCCAAGACCTCACAGGATGTGCCTGGCTAGGTCTCTAACCAATAGTGAAGGTGTTGCCTAAACAAGACTTCCCGTATAAGCAAATGAATGAATGGTCACTCCAAGTGCCATTACAGAACTTACATCCAACAATGAATAGTGGTAGAGGCTGAACACACAGCTGAACACTGAGCTCCTGGTCTAGCTTATGAGCAAGGGGATAGGGACTATGAGGAAAATTCTCCCAGCGATGCCTGGCTTGATCTCTGGAGGGCTCACTGAATTAAGAACGGCCACTGGTTAACTTTCAAGAAAAGGAACTAGACCCTCCAAAGACAGGCAACTGTCCACTGACATGAGCAGCATGTGGAGCCTTGAGGGGAGGGATCAGACTGGGATTCTGTGTGTGGACTGGCACCTTGGAGCGCATTCTCCCCAGAGGAACCTCTAACCCAGTCTTTACAGTAGGATGAAGAAATCGAACGTGCCTAGAGTGGATGCTGAGTTGATTCACCTTGGGACTTCTTGTCCTTTTGGGGAGAGGATGGGGGGGATGAGGATAAGAGAGGCTGAAGGCAGACAGGGAGAGATTGGGAGGAGGAAATGAGTGAGAATAAGGGGATACATGGGAAAAAACGAACTTTATTTTCTAAATAAATAAATAAAAAGAAAACAGAAGGGAAAAGCAGATGGAGACATAAAACAAAACGAAACAAAAAACCTCTAATGTTCTGTAGATTAAGTAGAAAGGGAAACTTTTAAAATAGCACATCATCACAAAGCAAGAGATGACACTGTATGAGACTGCACTGGAAACACATTATTTATTTACTCTGAACACTCAGCAGTTACTAATGTAAACATTACTATAGTCACCTTCTTTATATGAACCTTAGGGATTCAGTGCAAATAAGCGAAAAGTTGTTTCTCTAAAGTGAGTCCCCACTAGCTGTCTATCTTGCTATGCATTTAACTCTTTATCTGCCCTTATCACAGATTTTATAACAATGTAGATTGTAAAGATCACTAAATGATACTTTTGTATAAATAATTTATGACTGTAAAAAGTAGCAATGGTGTACTTTTTAGCCACATCATTTACATCAAGACTCTCTAGATAAGAATGTGTCCTGCAAACTCTGTTCCTTTTGACTATTTAGTACTGATAATGAAGTTCTGCAATGTTGCAATCATGAACAGATAGTTACATCTTCCATAGTATACAAGTATTTCATATCTCAGCAAATACTTGCTTCCAAATGATGAAGTAATGGTCATAGCTAAGAAATACTTCAATTCTCTGTATACAATTCTCTGTATTCTCTTTTACACAGTAAAAGTATTTTTATTCAATGCAATATATATTTATTCACTGTACAATAAAATGGTGATTAGCTGAATGCTGAAGGTCATGAAACAGTGTGAATAACTGATATTTTACTTTAAAATAAGTATGGTGAATCAACTAAAAATATCACATGTGTGCTCCACACAAATAGAGATGTCTATTTTGAATTATCACCTTACATATTTCTATTAGAATAATTTAATAGAAAACAAGTATGCTATCACAAAGAATTATAGATAAAACAGAATCCTAAAACAACAACTACTAAAGAGTTGGATGATACTAAAATTTTATATTTAACTAATATCTACTATAATGTATTCTTTACATTTCTAGCATAATTCAAAGGACAACTAGCCAGAGTAGCTAGATTTGTTTTTAAAAATTAAATAATACTCCAAATAAACCTTCCATTAATTTTGTGGAGTTTTGTTTGGTACAAATTAAAGACAAGGGAGAGGGGAAGTTGAAACAAAACATGAGAGAAGGAGATGGTTGAGTGAGAGGAGCAACAGAGAGGGAGAACAAAGAAATGGATATCTTGATAGGGGAAACAACTGTGGGGTTAGAAAAAAAAAACTAGTGCTAAGGAAATCTCCATGAACCCACAAGATGTTCCTAGCTAAGACCCTAAGCAATAGTGGAGAGGGTGCCAAACTAGGACTTCCCCTATAACCAAATGAATGACCACCCTAACTGTCATTATAGAACATTCATCTAGCAATGGATAGAGGCAGAAGCAGAGATCGATAGGTAAGCACCAGATCGAGTTACTGGTCCAGCTGAAGACAGAGGGAGAGAGAGATTATGAGAATATGAACAAAGGATCAGGATCATGAGGAGGAGACCCACAGAGATGGCTGACCCGAGGAGCTATTGGGAGCTCACTGACTTAGAGACAATTGCTGAGGTACCTTCATGAAAAGAAACTAACTGCCCCAAAGGTAGATGACAGTTAAATGGCATTGGCAGTTTGTGTATCCTCTTGTAGTCGGATCAGAGTATATACCTGGTGCCTGAATGGACATCTCACAGCCAATTCCTACAGAGAAACACCTTCCTCAGCCTTGATACTGGGGGAAGGAACTTGGTCCTACCTCATCTGGATACGCCATACTGAACTGACTCACCTTGGGTTTCATTGCTCTTTTTGGGGAGTGGATGGGGTGATAGTGTGGGGAGGAAAAGGCTGAGGGAAGACTTGGAGGGACTGGGAGGAGGGAAGGAAGGGGGAGCAGTGGTCAATATGAAAAAACACCTTTTAAATGAAAAAAAGCATTAAAGGGAAGATTCTTATGCATTAGAAACTTTAAAGCATAGTATTCAAATGAAAAAGACAATAAATTTTAATGTTATACATAAACAGCCTGGTTTAAAAAATTATGGAATGAATTTACAAGGAGTTGAGGTGGATCTTACAAATATTTCAGAACTTACACAGCCAAATGAGTTATCTATATTTTAAACTTGAAAACTTAGGATGTTATAAACTCATTACAATAATGTTGTCATTGTTGAAAGCATTTGGGAAACTTGGAAATGTCAGTTCATGTTTCATCCAGAGATTCTGTCTCATTACTTCACACACCTTTTATTGTAACTAAAAAATACACCCTAGATTAAACATTCATACTATTCACTAAGTGTAGCTCAGAATGAATACTATTTTCCAAAATCAAATTTTAGTGATTTGTCATCACTAAAAGCATTTAAAAGAAACCCACAGGTTCTTAAAACAATTGTATAAGACTTCAAAAACTTTTTGACAAATTGAACATTATTGAAATAAGTAGATATAACTTTCCAAGGTATCTAATTTAAATTCTGTTCAAATGTCTTTCAGGTGTCTCTCCTATATGAGATCATTACAGGAAATAAAAAGATAGGTAAAAACCTAATTTCCTGGAGGGCAAGAACTATGATTATTAAAGGAAGAGATAAGACAGGTGCATGAGAGATTTTAATACAAAGAAAACTATAGTAAAAGTTATAATGGATGTCCAATAAATAAAGTAATAGGAATTGAAAGTATGACAAAATTACAGCCACTTGTGGATTGGTATCTCAGCTGATCCTTTAAAAGTGAGTGGAATATTGACAGAAATAAAAAGAGATATTCCAGGAAAAATAGTATCACCACCGTGGCAAAAAAGGATAGCTGTGTTCAAGGAAATGTCAGTTCAAGTCCTACTACAAAGGTAGGTTGAAGTTCCTTTGTGGAAATGAGGAGTGTCATATACCTTCAGTTTAATTCTGTAAAAAATATGGAGCTTCTGAAATGTTTGTGGTACACCTGTTATGTTGAGAACTGTATTTTTGTATATTACGAAGTTTTAAATGCCTCTCTGCATTATAAGAAGTACATAAACTTTTATATGAATTTGTGAAAGTGGTAATACAGACTTGAAAATAAGAGAAGTAGGAAAGAAGAGGAGAAATGTAAAAAAAAAACTACACTCAAAGGCAGATCTTATATATGAGCCAAAAATAATTGGATGCTTGGGAGATGACAATGGACTTTGTTTAATGAAGATCACAAAGCTACTTTCTAGACAGGTCAATCCATTGAATCTAACCAAGACTTACAAGTTTGATACAAGGAAATGCCTTCTGCTGGAAATCTGTGTCTT
The DNA here is from genome assembly GCA_004025045.1 of Sigmodon hispidus. Taxonomy (NCBI): domain Eukaryota; kingdom Metazoa; phylum Chordata; class Mammalia; order Rodentia; family Cricetidae; genus Sigmodon; species Sigmodon hispidus. The sequence continues at coordinate 62,501 of PVIH01003039.1, read as the reverse complement.
TTGGGTAAAAATGTATATATATATACTTAAAAACAATTGCTTGAATGTAAATTAGAATTATGTTGTATGTGCAGTTGATCATAGTGACTCCAAATGTAACACATGTTTCATGTAAAATTATGCTTATACTTTAAACTGATGATGTATATGAACTTAAAATTTTTAAATTTAAAATTATTTTCTTTTAGAGAATTTAAATCCTATAAATGTCAGACAGGAATCACATGTTAAAAGCATTAACTTGATTCTAAAGTTAATTTACTCTGTTGGTTAGTGTTTGGTCACCTTGAAACAAACCAGTCATCTGAAAGAAGAAAGTTCATTTGAGAAAATATTTACAAAAGAGTGACTTGTGGGCAAGACTATGACACATTTTCTTGATTAATGGTTGATGTGGGAGGGCTCAGCTCCCTGTGAGCAATACTACTCCTGGGCAGATGGTCCTGAGTCCTATAACAAGACATACATTGCAAGTAAGTCAGTAAGCACCATTCCTTTATGGTCCCTGTTTAAGTTCCTAACTTCAAGCCCCTTGTGTTTCTGGCCAAAATTCCCACAGTGATGGATTGGGATCTGGAAGTGTAAGTCATTTTTCCCAAGTTGCTTTGGTCATGGTATTTTATGATGAGGTATTATTGTGACAGACGTGATCATGTCATTTGGGGGAGGACTGGGAAGTATTTTGTGATGCTAGGCTGGAAAAGTCCTTGAATACTCAGAGCTTAATGAGCTGTTCTGTGGTAATTGAAAGATAATGCTGAAAAAGATGCAGAGAATGGAAGCCTGGCTTGTTAACTTTTAGAAGGAAGTTTTTGAGAATCGTGCAAAGATTTTATCCAGGCCATTCAAGTAATATTTTAAGTTACAAATATATGGTGTTTGCTCAGGTGGGGCTGAAAAATCAGTTACGATTAACAAGAAACCAGCACCACTACAATGAAATCTTTGCTTTACTCAGACAATTGAGCTGATAGGCTTTGGCTGTGAGATAAGTTATGATTAATAAGATACCAGCATCATTGAGGGAAAGTCTTTGGGGGAAGTGTTCCCTCAGGTTCAGAACACAGAAACTGTGGTAACAGAGGGTGACAAGGTTGCATCTCACGTTGACAGGCAAACTTAGTAACATGTAAGAATCTCTCATATGGTACTTGTTTTGAAGACATGAAGTAATCCTAGAAAGCACTGAGGCTCCACAGTATGAATGGTCAGGAGAGGCCATTGGTGAAGATAAATTCTCATCTGTAAAGGAAACCTCAGGATTGAAAGTATCATGGGAAAATGCAAGGCACGGAACCAAGTACAGGGTTGCAGTCCCTGAAGAGATGCTGAGGGTTCATTAGTCAAGGTGCAGCATATGGAAACTGCAGCATTATGGAGATGCCAGTATAATGTGATGACTACCAAAGACAGCAGTAGCTTTAGAATAGAGTGAACATGAGCCTATGAAATGAGCTGTGTGCCTTGTGGATGGCAGAACTGGAGAAGTGGAACTGGCAGAAAAATCCTGAGTAAATTCTAGATGTAGGGCATTCAGTTACAGAATTTGATTTCCATTGCTGCATGTTGGTTTTGTGTTGCTTTGATTGTGACTATACATTTGTCCTTCTTTCTTGAAGCAATAAAGTATTCAGATTATTTTCTTATTTTTATAGGAACCCACAGTGATGACAGCTTGAAAATTTTATAGAGACACTGAATTTTCAAAGAAAACTTGGCTTTTAAATTGTTGACACTTTTGAAGACTGTGGAACTTTAAAAGTTATAGTATGTTTCATATTGCACTATTAATAGTACTGTGACATTTTGAAGACAAGAAAGAAAAGTTTATGGTTTAATAGTGATGTGTTTTTGTGTGTCAAGTTGACAAGGGTCAGTTGTTTTAGTTTTGTCAACTTGACATAAGCTAAAGTCATCTGAGAAGAGGGAATCTCAATTGAGAAAATGCCTCCCTAAGACTGCCCTGTAGGCAGACCTGCTGTCAAATCTGTAAGATCCTTTCTTGATTAATGTTTGGTGTGGGGAGCCAAACTCATTGTGGATGATGCCTTCAATGGGCAGATGGTTGTGGAGTATATAAGAAAACAAACTGAACAAATCAGGAGGAGCAAGCCAGTCTGGTTTAGTGCTGTATCTAGGCCCTTACTTGAGTTCCTGCCCTGACTTTCCTTAGTGATGGATTGAGATGTGGAAGTGTAAGCCAAATAAATTCTCTTTCCCAAGGTGCTTTTGGTCATGGCCTTTATCACAGCAGTAGAAACCTAAATATGACAGCTATAAAGAATTCTATACACATGATAGACGCTCTATTTTTAAGATTTCAAATAATTTTATGAGTACACTTAAGTTACAGCCTAAAATATGTTTCATTTCATTTGAGTTAGGAAAACTGAGTTTTTATTAAGTAGCATTTTATAAAATGAAATTTGATTAACTAAAACAATTAGGCAATAACGATATAGCAACTATAAGAAATTCATAAATCAGTGTTTTGGCTTTCTTTTAATTGTTCTGGTACTAGATGAGCATCAATGCCTGACAATCAGAATGTTCAATTGGCAGAGTTATACTTTTCTCAATTATAAGGTATATAACATGAGAATACTGCTGGGTATATAATAAGTCAACAATTTTTTTAATTAATTGAATTAATTACAGCCTTTACTGTTCACTTGTTGTAACTTTCTGAAACAATAAAATGATAAATATTACAATATGCAAAAGACTCTTTCACAGAATAAGAACATAAGGAAAGGAGAGGAAATTGCTTCTGAATGAAAGAATATTTCATATATATATATAATTATCTCACAAAGTAATAGGTTTACATATGGTATTTTATACATATTTCATTTTTGTTAATTGCTTTTCCAAATCTTCCTTGTCTTCCCATTGTCCTTGTATACTATTTCACTCTTAGCATTTCTTCATCCATTTTATTTTATCATCTTCCTTATCCCCTTTCTTAAAGTCTCACTTTTCCCCAGTCTCATGGGGTCCTCTAACTTCCTAGATTTAATCAATATTTGTCCAATCCTATATATACATATTTAACAGCTAGATGCTAGGGATCACAAATCGGAAAGAGTATTTGTTTTTGAGCTTGGGTTGGTTGAAGAAAGAAAAAAAAAGGATGTCCTGATGCACATATAAAATTGTTCCATTCTTCTCTCTACAACTCTCTGAAAAGTAGATTAGCTTTACAAATCACTTTTTAATTATAGCATTCATTAAGTGACAGTAGAATGGTATTTGGAAATGTTTTTGATTTTTTGAGCCCACCAAAAATCCTTGTAATTGATAACCAAAAATGCAATTTTGAGTTTATTTCTATATAATTTTAGTAGTTAAATTTTATAAGCACAAAAATGAAGATGAAGAAAATTGAAATTCTAGGATGTATTAATGAAATTAGAAAAGATCCTCAGATATAACATAAAAAACTTATTGTATTTGCAATTCCTGAGATACTGGGCTGCAAAAAAATGGAAATTTATAAGTAAAATGATATAAATTTGTATCTGGAAAGATAATTTTCTGATTCAAAAGCACTAGGTGGTACACAATTACAAATTTGAAATTAAACCCTCCAGAATACTTGAAAGTATTACCTAAATTTGCTCAGATCAAAAGACATTTGGGCATATATCACATTATTAATTTCAGAAAATATACTTGTCAAATATTAATACTAAGTTTTCCATACATTTTTATAACTGAAGTGAGGTAATTTTATATTCTGACTAGTAACAGATCAGAGTTCCATACAGAAATATAACATTAATTGTTGTTAGTAAGCCACTGTCCTTTTGAGGACAGTTTTTACCATATCTTTCCTTTTGACATAAATCTTTGTTGAAGCAAACTATGGCTTGTTTGCTTTTTTAACAGACCATGGCTCTGTGTTGCACTAACTTTATGTAGTGTAACATAGTATCTCTGTAATTTGAAAACTAACAACAGATTGAAGTTAGCAACAATAAGAACTACAAAGCTCTAGAAACTTGTTCTGCCAAGACATTACTAAACTAGTTGGATGGAAGTGAGAGCACATAACCAGAACTTGAGAGTCTGAGGCAGGAGGATTACAAGACTGAGGCAAGCCTATCTAGGCAGTTCCATACCAGCAAAGGCTAACTACTGGGTCTTTATGTTAAAACAAAAAGGAAAAACAGGTAGTGAGGGACTAAAATAACATTGTGGCAACTCAAAAAACCTGTCAAAATCTATAAAAACTAAGCAAATGTCTAAGAAAGTTCCATGGTCAAGGTGGTTGTAAAATCTAGGTCATTTTAATTGATCAATTTTAGACCAATTTTTTTAGTGTGACATGACATGACTTGAGGGCAGTTTTGGCCCAATCCCTAGTTTCTTCTGTGAATAAGAAGAGGGCTTAATTTGATTTAACTGTTCATCTCTATAATACATCTCAGGCTGTCTAAGAGATTAGTCTCTTTATCTATGAATTGGAAGTTCAGATAGACAAAATTACTGCAGGTGAGCTCTTAAGCTAGAGGAAATGGTGGGAAACAGCGGACAAGGGTTATGAAAATCTTAAGAAGAATGATGATCCACAGAAATGTGGAAAAAGATATTGGCAATTGAGAAATATAAGAGAATAACTAATGGCTCCCCAAGAAGCAAGAGTAAGACTCAGACAAATGAAAATATTTTAACATATCCACTAAACCAGAGGAATTGGTAAATATGCATGAGGACTCAGTGGAAACTTCTGAAAGGACTAAAAGACCTGAAAACACTATGCTAGACTGATCAGTGAATGTCTCCAGAATACTGAAACTAGGAAAGTTTGTGCCTCCCCAAATTATCAGTATTAAAAAAAAGTATATGAAAAGAAACAGGACACTAGTGTCCATTCAGAGAAAGAAAATAAATCTAACAAAATATTCCAAGAGAATCTGCAAGTAGTAGTCTTATTAGAAAAAAGAACTTTCAAAATTATTTTCACATTTTATTCAGATTTAATAATATTCATAAAGAAAGGAACAAAGCTTTTGGTAGATGTATAAAAGACAAAAAAGGAATAAATATTAACAAAAAATTTGAGATTATTAATTAAGACATTCAGAGAGGAAGAAAAAAAGAAAGGAAATGCAAACTAACAAATCAGAATTGTGAATTCTCATCTGTTAAAATAACTACTTAAGTGTGAATGGATATTATTCTCTAGTTAAAATATAGAATGGATGAATAGAGGAAACAAAAACAAGATTCAATAATCCGTTGTCTACAAAATACTCATTTTTAGATGCAAGGACACCCATATTCTGCAATTAAAAGCATGGGATAATATACTCCATACAAGCAATAAGCAAAAGAGAACCAGGGTGTTTACATTTAACATACAATAGTTTACATTTAAGATAGGGCCTAATTATGTAGCTCAGACTGGCCTGAGACATTTGGAAGTCCTTCAACAACTGATAAACATTATTCTTATTACAATTAATAACATTGTCAGGAAATGGTGACATATGCCTATAATTGCAACACTCATGAGGCAGAGGCAGGAGGATAATGAGTTTTAGGTCAGTCTTGTCTACATACACAGTTCTGGTCAACCAAAGCTATGTATCAAGTTCTTATGATAAACCAACCAATCAATAATAAAGTAAAACACTAAAAGAGTAAAAAAATGAAGATGAGTAAAGTGAGGAGGATATTAATGTCATGATTCAAGATAACATTAAATATGCCTTTTTGGGTAAAGAACAAACAGAAAAAATAAAGTAACTACTAACAGTTATGATGATCTTCCTCTTTCCTAGGGACATATGCTAAGAAAGGTACTTCCAGTGCTCCTTTAGTGGTTTTTCATTTTTCTTCCCCAATCCTTACTGTCTCTCTTTATTGTTTTTGTTTTGAGAAGGGGCCTCTTTATGTAGCCCTGGCTTATTTGGAACTTACAATGTAAATTAGGATGACTGGGAGCTTGCTGTAATTACAGATATATACCACTACATTCAAGATTGCTTTCAATTTTGAATTATGAAACTGTAACTCAAAGGCAGAAGAAAATAGTGTCTCAAGTTGGGAACATCCTGGGAGCATCTTTCTTTCAGTATTGTAGTTGAGCAGATAAGAATGTGTGGCCAGTAATAAGGAAAAATAGCAAATATCCATACCTTCTTATTCAAATTATCAAAATCACATTTTTTTAAAGAGAGAAGACCTTAAGAAAGCTTCTGAGGTAGACTTATCTTTCACAGAGAGATTTTTTGAAACATAGCTAAATCATTGAAAATGTATAACAGTAAAGAAATAATATTTAGTTCTTGTTCTAAATTTTGCTAAAGTCTTACCATGGGATACATATTTTCCAAATAAGTGTCATACAAAGGATTATTTGATTAATGGGCAAGTTAACATTTGAATCAGGCATCTACTTTTAGACTAATCAGTTTGCTAAACTACTACAAGCTCTTAGTTCTTAGCCATTGACCTCTAAAGGTCAGGTTAACTTATCTGCCTATGTTGGGTACATAGCCAATTTAATCTTATTTTAGATGTGGAAAATGCTATGCTTCATATAAAGGTATCATTTCTTGAACAAAAAGATTGATGTTAGTAGTAAGATGCCAATAAATGACTATATTTCTTTTATATGTTTTAAAGGCTTCATTTTAAAACTTGATAAACACAATATTCTTCATGGTATTGGCAACAACCTACCATTTTCCAATAAAAATCTCAAATTACTTTAAAAAAGGGCATAATCCAACTGCATGTGAATATTGCTTATGAATCAAGCATGCATTTAAAAATCTTCATAAAATAAATGTATACCTTACCTGGTAATTGTTTTGGTTTTGTGATAACCTCATTTGGTTTGATGATACAAAATGTGGAGAAAAATTACTCCGTGGTGGATTAGTATTACTGTACATAGTACTAGATGCTGTATGCAATGAGGTCCGAGGTGTCAAATGGTAGTCTCTGTTTTGATACAGTACATTATCTGGCAAATCTCTAATATTCACCATTTGTGAATTTGGCAGGTTTCTTCCTGGTCCAGGCAAAGTCGTACTTTGGTTCTCAGCTCGAAGGGAATTGCCACTTTCATAAAACCTTGAGTAGTTTGTTATTTGTGCTCCCATTGATGCCAGTTCTTCTTCTCTGGCATATTCATCCTCTGCATCTCCAGTCTCCATTGCAATGGACAAACAAGTTCCTTCTGCTGAACTAGGCTTCTGTGTGGTATTTCCTCCCAGAATTCTCTGAGGGTAATCACTGACTGCCAATGAAAATACTTCACGAATTTCCAAATTTTGTGTTCTACAGTAAGGGTCTCTAACAGTTGGCTTTTGCCCACATAAGTTATGTGATGCCAGACCTGCATGTTCAGGCTTATATGACCTTTGAATCCCAACTGGTTCAATTTTGCAAGGTCTATGGCACACAGATGGCTTTTGAGGTACTGTCATTTCGGAAGCTTGCACTGGTGAGCTTCCATAGTTTTTCTTGGTGTGATTGTACACTGAGTTTCCAGTATTTAGTACACTTGTCTGTCTTGACAAAATAATTGTCTTTTCCCCTAGGAGCACAGAAGCATTTTTACAGTGTGCTACTTGTCTTTGAACAGGGATGTGCAATTGAAATTCAGTGTCATTTTTACTGGCTGGTTTCTGAATAGGAATTTTATGTGCTTCTGTAATTTGTGTATTTGTATGCTTTGTTGTCCCTTGCTTACTTGATGAGCTTGCTGGACTGTATATACCAGTTACAATGACATCATTATTGACAGAAGTCCAAGAAGATTGCTGGTTTGAAGGCCGGGCAATATTACCCACATTTCTAACTGTAATGTCTGGAGTTGCCAATGAGGTACCAGAAACAGTTCCTGCTGTTCCTGATTCAGAGTTCTTACTACTCATTTTTCTTCGTTTATTGCCAACCCACGTCTGAAAAAAATAACATAAAAATGGCAATATGATATAAGGTAACAACAAACTTAAAAAACTCCATTTCTATGTGATATATTATATTCTTTTCATAGAAACAAAGACTACAGGTGGGTAAAAAGAAAAGGTCCAATAAAAGACAAAGTAACTAAAGTCTACAAACAAACATAACTAAATACATTCGATAAATACAAGAGAACATTACTAAGAGCACATTGCTCTCTGCCTTAAGACCTACCCTATTAAAATGTACCAAGAATTACAAACAAAATGTAAAAATAATTCTAAAATTGTTTATATCTTTTGACCTAATAAATATATTTTCAGGAATATATCTTTAAAATGTAATTATAGTTTGACCAGTTATAAGTCTCTGCATTTTCCACTTCCCACAGCAAGAATGGGCCTCTCTGAGCAAAGATGATGGGAGCACTAATCTGAGTATAAATATAGTTATTCTGATAGCAATTTGATGAGGACATACTGTCCATTTTGCAAAAGAATAGCAGTAGCTTCCATAGTATAGCTGCTGACTACACCAGCAATATAATTTTGACTAAGTTTGCAGTACCCAGTGGAGGATTCCTTCTTGTAGAACAGGACTCATATCTAAGAAGGGAGTGATTGGTTACCCTATTAACTGACTTGAGCCCACTCCTTCATCTCCAAATTATAAGCAGATAATAATAGCCATGGGGAAGACTCACCAAGCCTCAACCATCCCAAGGAAACTATAGGCAATTAATAGGTTCTTGGATAAAGAAAAGACTTTTTTTTTCTTTAGTGCCATAGCTTTCAGTAATGAGCCAATGCTCCTGTAAATACTTTCTCACCTAGTATTCTGCAAACAGCCCCAATCAAAGTCAAAGTCATCAAAAAAATTATATAAAAAGAGTCACAAAAAATTGAAGAAGAGAATAGAAGTAGAAATGTGACTAGGTGGGAAGAGGAAGGGGATCACCAAGAATGGGAGGTGAACAGGAGAGAGTAATGGGAGGTGAATATCATCAAAATACACTACATACATGTATGAAATGACTATGATGTCATTCATTATTATGCATGATTAATGTATGTAAATGTAGGCACAGATGTAGCCAAAGTATATAGTTTGTCATATTCATTATATACTTATTTACAATATACAAAACATGAATGCACACTAAAGGTCAGCTCTTTAAATTATTAGAAAATAATACTCATTGTATTATTAATCAAATGTGCATTCATAATCTTTGGGCTTAATTACTTTTATGTATGGATATATATAATAATGTGATCAATTTTTACTACTATCTATATTATTTTCAAAGGTATTCATTAGTATATACTTTATTTTACATCCATTTTGGGTTGATGGTTCCTTGTCATATAATACTAGAAGAGAAATAGCAAAAGTCTATTATTTTCTAAGTGCCCTCCAACATATGAAAAGTTCATTAACCTCAAACCACCAACCTTCTGCAGTTTTTACTCATCTGAGAATTACTAAATGGTAAATGATTGCTGCTTTGATTAAATTTTAATGGTTAGTATGCTATTTTGATATCTTATCACACATTACCTATACATATTTTCATATTGGGATATTCACATTTTTATACTGATAGGTAAGAGAAATTCTCTATAAAGGTAGTACTTGGTTGCATAATACCATTTTTTGATTTATTATTAATTTATAGTACTCATTTACTTCTTTGTACTTTACTTAAAAAGTTTTATACAATGAAAGCATTACTTTTAAAAATAGAAAAAAGTAATGAATAAAGGTAATACAATAGTTTTGGCATTTAGGACTTAATTATAAAAATACATTCTTCTATATAAGTAATTTATTACAATTACCTTAGTGTAATTTCCCTGAATCATAGATTTTCTTAAAATACACAACACAAATATTGCATTCTGTAATGTGATTATGCAACTTTATATTAAAAAATTCATGTCACATGATAAATTACTAAAACACTATAATCTTTTAGGAATTAAGAAAAATAAATGAGTAAATGAAAATCCTAAATTAGTCTCACACATAAATGATGTACAATTTATTTTTGTAAATTTTTAATGATGTGCACCTGAAAACTTCATAAATTATCCATTTTCAGTGTTTACACAATGTATAGATAACATTAATTTTGCTATAATATTTTATGTACTAGATTCTACAATTTTTTTACATATTTTAGTTATTTTAATGGGTGCTATATTTTAAATTATATACATGAAGAAACTGAAGTCCAAAAATAATACCTTTGGGAAAGAAATTTTGTCAGCAAGTAGCAAAAATCTGCTTGATCTCAAATGTATTCTTCTTACATTACCTCATCTGAAGTGACTAGAACCTCCTGAACCAGTTATCCATCGACTATCTTACTTTCATGATTATATTTTCAATAAGGAAAGTATTCCAGAAATTGTGATGTTCCTCTTTGATTCACATGACATAGTGGGAATTTTAAACTCACTCTGATTTCCTTGAACAGGAGGAGCAGGGTCTACAAGCAGGATCTGAAATATGTGTAAGTATAAATATCACAAGTGAAGAAACTAAGAAACAACTCTTTGGATAAACATAATTTCCCAGAAGGTGAGTTTCATAAATACTTAAAATGTTTCCATCTTTTCATTTTAAAATGCATAAGAAGAATTATATATTCTTACATTACAAAATATATACCACTAAATTTAAAAAATATTGAGGAAAAGCATGGTAAATTGGTACTATAACCAGAGACATCTCTGGATCATATGTCTTACTTACATAATTCTATTGTTTACATATATAGCTGCATATTATACATAATAGAATATATAACTTGATATATTATGCATACATCAAAGGCAAAATATCATGTACATATGAAATTTAGCTATCTAGTAACCCAGAAACCTCATTTGTCTAAAATGCAGTCAACACAGATGTCAAAAGATTGATGTAGCTCATAAATATAGTAGCCTACTTTCTCTTATTTTGCACATACTTTGAGAAAATACAGTATCATACATTCCTACAAATGAAAAAAAATAGAAGTGGAATAGGTAGTAATAAAGGTGTTAATGGTAGGGCTCCTTGATAATACCTAAAATTATTCACTAGCCCCTTCTCATTAAAATGAAGGGGAAGGGATGCCGGCTCAGTCTCTGAGCAAGTACTAACATTGTGTGTGTGTGTGTGTGTGTGTGTGTGTGTGTGTGTGTGTGTGTGTGTGTTTGTACAAGGAAATGGAGATAACCAAGTTAGGATTTCTCACTCCGTAGATTTCACTTCATATTCTTGCTACTCAAAACCCCTTTAGTGGCAGGGGGCATTTATATTTTCACTCCCTTTTACTCATTTCCAAATCATTAAAATGATTTATGGTTCTGGGTAGTGTGCAAGGCAGAAAAATAAGTGGAAAGGAAAAGAATACTAGCATAATGGTAGGAGGAGGACATAGAGCTGAAGAATATTAATATCGAGTTAAGAAAGAGTCTAGCAGAGGTAGGGTAGTCTTGATTGCTTTTGTGTCAATAGGAAGACACCTTCAAATAACTTTAGTTATGAATAAAGTTAGCATAGAATTATTGGCCCTGATTCTCAGATTGTACTTGAAAAGTTAGAACTTAGTGTCAATATAATTTCTGGAGGTTTAGAAGTCCTGATAGAAATGTCAAAACCTAACCTACCTCAATTTGAGTAGTAACAAAATTCAGGACCACAGTATAGTGGCTCTGCCTTGACTTGTAGAACTGGAAGATTATAAAGTATTTTTGAACTGTTACAGGAAATCACACAGATAGATGGATATGATAGTATTTCTGCATATGCAAAACAGTGATCACATCTTGTTTCTTCATGTATGACACATCCTAAGTTATAACACTATATAGTTAGCTGTTCATTAGTTCCCATTGTGCAATTCTTACAGTGTTTTAAGGACCTAAATTTTCTCATTCAGACTATACTATAGAAGCTCTGCTTACTAATTACTTTGTTTTTAATAATATGTGATGTCATATTAGTAGGATAAATAAACATCATTAGTCTCTTTCATATGTCAAACCATTGATCAATATTAATTAATAAGCTGTTCACCTTAAAGTTTTCCATTGGATTTCCAAATGGTTCATTTGTATACCAGCCCTGTGAAGTGTTATATTTATGAGTAGAACCTTTAATTATCCATCTTATAGTTTTAAAGCATTAATAGATATAAGATTTAAGTGGAATATAGTAGGCAGTTGGAAGAATTGTTCAAAGCAAACCAGTATAAAAGTTTAGATTTATTTTCAATAGATCATCACTAAATAAGAAAACTGTTTGGGATATGTATATTTGCTTGCTTTTATGGCTACAAAATAAAATACAATGACCACATAAGAATATCTGAGTTGTCATACTGACTCCATGTGCAAGGCAATTGCTTTTTTGGACATTTGATTTTCCTGTATTAATTTCCATATTTGTAAATTCCCTTTATACAGAGTCGCCAGCCCAGGCTGGTCTACGCAGTCCAGGAGAAATATTTAAGTTGTGACTCTTAGCCTGGCTGACTTCTTGACAGGTATTTACCACCCTACCCAGTTTACATGGTGCTGAGGATAGAACCCAAGGGTTTCTTACTTACTAGGAGAGTAGTATGCCAACAGCTATATTTCCAGCCTAAGTTTTAAAAATACCAGTAAATTAATTGCACTTATGCATCTGAGATACATTTAAATTACATATAGTACTATTAATTTGTATTAGTTTTATTAGTTTGATTTTAGTTTAGATGTATGATTTCTTTTTTTTTCTCCTCTTGGGGCCTACCACCCAGCTCCCAAATAAATATATGAGTACTTTTATGCCTCGCCTTAAGTCTGGCTTGTATCTAGCCAGCTTTTCTTAACTTAAATTATCCCATCTATGTTTTGGCTCTGGGCTTTTACCTTTCTCTATTCTATATGTCTTTTTTTCCCTTCTTAGTCTATTGCTGGCTGTGTGGCTGGGTGGCTTGCCTTCAGTGTCCTCCTCTCCTTCTCCTTTTTTGCCTCTCTCTTTCCTTGTTCTTTATTCTCCTATTTATTCTCCCTGTCCTACATCCCTGCCTATCCCTCCCTCTCTTTGGTAGTTCAATTCTTTATTAGACCAATCAGGATTTTTAGGCAGGCAAAGTCACACAGTTTCACAGAGTTAAACAAATGTAACACATCTTTGTATCATTAAGCAAATATCCCACAGCATAAATAAATGTAACACATCTTAAACTATATTCCACAATATACTATATAGTACAAGTTGAGCACACATTTCTAAAATCCCTGTTTCCACCTCCTAAGTGCTAAGATCACAGGTGTGTATAACCATGCCTTGCTGCTTAAGTTGGAGCATTAAAATAATAACTGTATAGTAGAGACTGCAAAAATGTTTCACAATTTACAGAAATAAAATACTTGGGATAAATTTTGTGGGAGGATTATAATCTTAAAAACTTTTTTTGACAAATACAAAATAAAGAAGAAAAAAAATAAAATAAAAAGCAATGCTTCCAAAAAAAAAAAGAAAGAAAAAAAAAGCAGCTTTGTGAATATTATAGACTTTCTACAAGGAGAAAAGTAAAAAATGTTCAAGTAACAAAATAATTTGGTATAATGAAATAAAACATATGAATCCTAAAAAAAAAACAAAAAACTTTTCTTTTAGCTAATAGTAGCAATAAAGTTTGTACTTTAGTCCTGAAGAATTCTCATTGCACATTTAATATTTTACTTTTGGACAGGATCTCATGAAGGCCAGAATGGCCTCAGCATGCTAACTATCCACAGATGACTTTGGATTCCTGATTCTTCACAGCCTTTCTCTCCCCAGTGCTAGGATTACAGGTTTGCCTCAGCCACACCTGACTTCAGATTGCTTATTTTAATAGTAGAAGGCCTCAACTGAATACAAAGAACTACAGACAGCAAAGGAAAAGTGAGAGTGGGAGAAATAGTCTTCTCCAGGGTTGTCCAATGTCAAATGGTCAGTCCTGAAAACATAATACAAGTAACATAGAATGAACTGGTTATTCTCAGGAATATATCTGTATATACATATGTATATGTGTATGTAATAACAATTAGTGTAAAAAGAGGCCATGAATTTGAGGGATAATGAGGAAGGGTAGATGGGAGGGATTGAAGGGTGGAAAAAGAAGGGAGAGATATAATTATACTATAACCTCAATAAAATAATCTGTATACTGATATCTATGTCAATCATTCTACTGATGTAATCAAATTACAGTTCTTTAACATAAACACTTAACATCCACACCACCTTAATGACTTGTTTACTTTGTGAAAGGTATTTTCCTGCAGGAGTGGATTTTATATTTTATAGAATTTTGGGGTTTGTTTTAAAGCTTTTGTATGACAATATCTGTTTTCTTAAATCTTTAAGTTAAGATTTTTTGTGCAACTTTTTTCTTCAAAGAAGGATGGGTTATATAGATAGGCTGGCCTTAAACTTATAGGGACCATCCTACCTCTACCTCCCCCATGCTGCAATTATGGGTATGCACCACCAAACCAGGCTCAACAGAGCATTGAAAAAGCCATATAGTGTTTTAAAAAATTACAGAAGTCCTGATTCAGGAGAGGAGTGATTATAAATACAATGTAATGAAATCCATTATCAAACATAATTGACATATTCTAATAAAACATTTAATAAGAAATCATTAAATAGCAATCAAAAACTAAAACTTCAATTATTTTATAAGTTCTCTATTGAGAAGAAGTTATATATACTTAAGAAGAAATACTTGTACTTAAAACATTAGAAATAAGAAAAGCTCATTGTTCATGGGTTACAATAACTAAACCTTACCCTAAGGTGTTCAGGCATAGGATCTAAAATTTATGCTTTTCAGATATAATTGGTCACCTCTTACAAATGCCTAATTCATTAAAAAGGAAAAGAAAATATGCCATATAAAACTGGTGTAATGAGAATCTAAGGTGTTGATCTAGAAATAGACTACATACAGAAATGGACTCGAGTTGCCAATATTTGGAGGTCATATAATTCCCTTTCAGTTCTATCTTAAAAATTCAGTAATTCTAAATTTCTTCTTTCACTACAGTGAGATTTTTTAAATAACTATCTTTAACATTCTATAACCATTACCACTATTTAATGTCAGAACATTTTAATGGGGGGGATCAGCATACTTTTGTGCTCTAAATTTCTTTACTGTTTTCTATATCTGACTGTTTTCCTCATTTTGATTATTTTTGTTTGTAAATTTTATTCCACTTTTTAAATTCACTTTACACTCAGAGTGAGTACTTAATATAATGGATTTAAGTTCTTCTGAGGGCAAGCACAATAACTTATATTAGAAATAATAAAGATCTCTTTCAAGTGGGTCACATAAACAGCAACAGATGGTGGAAATCACAAATTTACAAATCTACAAACCACTCTGCTGAGCATTTTTCTGAGTGAAAAAAGAATAAAAATTATGTTGGCATTTACATTCAAAACAATGCATATTTGTACCACTGATGCTTTCCTGGAATGAAGGGAACTGATGGTCTTACACAATTCCTTCCATCTTATACAGTGTTATACTCACCATCCTACATTCTAAATTTGAAATCTACTACTCTCATTGTTTTAAATTTTCTCTCCATACTCAGTATAAATATAAATGTCTATATTTCTACAATCTATATATACAAAAACAATAAAATTAATAAGGAGGAAGAGTGCAGTCCCTAATTTGAAATATGATAGATGATTCACATAGTAGCTGCCTGGGAAGACAATTTACTTTAAAGTAATAAAAAGACAAAAGGGAAAAATGTCCAAGGAAATTACAGTTGGAAAATAGTTTAATTGTATAAAGTGTAATCTCAACAACTTGAAATATTTTTTTCTGCCCACCCCCAACTTGAAATATATTTTTCTGCCCACCCCCAACTTGAAATATTTTAATAAAGCTATTAAACATTTTTCATTGAGATTCAATAGTTAATTTGAAGGTACATTTAGAGCTATCAATATTAGTTTTTATAGAAATGTGAATCTGATAGTTGATCCTAGATAATAAGAATACTTTTCCCTATAATTAATGGCATAATTTCTTATTTGAATTAGAATATATACTTTAGTTCTTAAGAATGTTGGAAACAGTTCTATCTAAAGATATTTTCTCTAGATCTTTGAAAATACTATTGTACATAAAAATAAACTTGAAAAGATATATCCTTTTTTCCCCAAAGTGCCTGGGTGACTTCCATGAATGAGAAAGTAGTGAAGCTATGAATCTACAAGATTCCACGCCAAAAGTATTTGTAGAATATTTAAATAAACATGAAAGGACCAATGCATTCAATAAAATTGGTCACAAGTTCAGTTAGATTTATCACTTGCTTTTTCTCTATCACCTCATTGCTGTTTAGTAATGTGTAGCAGCTCTGATTTTTTTCACAACAGAATAAGAATGGTTTCAATAATTTCTTCCCTTGGGATCCCCTGTCTCTTACTCACAAATCATTAAATAGATACATTTTACTTAGAAAGAAAAGGTATCCATAAAAACAATTGTACTTCATTGAAAGGAGAAAAATGTTCAAATCCTAAATGGCTGAGGAAAAATTCTAAATACAACAGCAAAGCTAGGAACATGTAATTGCTTCAGAAATGTGTTTCACTATTAATGTGGAGGCTCTATATAGACTAAAGGAGAGTTTCAAAAAGCAGAAATGAACAAGCAATAACTAAATGTTACTAGTATTTATTAGTTTAAAGACTTCTGTAAGAGATATGTCTATACTGCAAGGGTTTTAGTGTTTTTAAGGTCTTTATAAAAAACAGATCTGAATATGAGGATGTCTCTATTTATGAAAACAGTATTTTTCCACCAGGGAAATGAAGCTGTGGACAAAGTCAGAGCTTCATATCCTGAATAGTTTTTCTTATATTAAGCAAATATCATTTTCAATAAAAAGCTATAAATTCAAGTGCAACACCTCAATACTTACCCTGACTACACTGAAGTCCAGCTTAGTCTCCTGTGCACACTGTAATATGAGCTGAAAGCAATTTTTACTTTGATTTGTCATTCCATTTTCATAATAACGCTGTAAAATCCTTTGTTGTTCTACAGTAAATACAGAACGTAGATTCATCTAAAAATAAAAGAAGATACTCTGAAAATTGGAATTAAAGTTTGGTAGGTGTAGAATTTGAACACTTTTGTTTTCTTGATACAATTTCAGTGCTTCTGTGTTGCACAATTTATTTAAATTAATTCTCAGGAATGAACAGTGTTCTGTGTGTTAAAGGGAGACAGCTTCTCCCTGAAAAATATATACAAACATTTAATTTGCTTAGAAAAGCACCAACTTCAAAGTCAGAAACATAGAAAATAAAAAAAGAAAAGCAAAAAAAAAAAAAAAAAAAAAAGAGTCACGCTCTTATCTGGTTAGTGTCAGTACATGGGGAAAACCAGTTTCCACTGAAATAAATATTTATGGCTAGTAAAGCCAGAGATGGTGTTAGCCATACGTCGTCATTTATCAATGGGGACACTCACTGTTCTTTGTCAAAAAAGCATCTGGCATATGTCTTAACAGTCAGAAGCCATGCTTGGAAACAAGGAAGACTTTTTTTTCTCATTCTGAGATCAAAGGAATTTTATTATATATTAAAACAAAACCTCTCTTTTTAACTTTTTGTTTGTTTTGTTTTTGCTCTTGAGATAAAGATCTCATGTAGCCCAGGCTGGCCTCCAACTTCTTATCTTCATGGTTCTGCCAAATGTTGGAATTACAAGGGTTTGCAAACACCCTCAGCTCAACAAAACAGTTCATCAAGAATTAGAAACAAATAGAAGGGGTTAATAGTTGTAAATGTGCCTTTTCTTTATGTAATATCAACCAAACTAATTATTTTAATAACTATAGTATTTAAATAAAAATTCAAAATCAATATAACTTACTAAACCACATGGAAATGGTATTTTTTAAAATTAAATTGACACCATCAAAATTAAATAAAGTAAGTTTACTTTTCTTGCCATTAAATGAAATGTTTAATACGAAAGGCTAAGAAGTTTGTGTATTTCATAAGTAAATGGCAGGTCAAACTCTATTTTTAAAAGGATAAACTGTAGTAGTGTATCTTTGTAAAAAACAGTTATAATTTGCTTAAGTGAGCTTCAGGATTTTGTTTAAAAATCTGTCACATAGACTTTCCTCAGGAAAGTGTTTGTTTAAAATTAGGAAAACTGCCACAACAAAACCACCTCAATCAAACTAAACATTTGTTCCTAGTATATAGGGTATTGAAACAATCAACTTGATTAATATGGAAATACATTATTTTACCCTATTCTGAATACTTATCTATTCAATAAAAAATAGTGAATTATAAAGTATAACCATATACTGTAGTATGTTATTGCTATTTTTTATTTTCTTCCTTACTCACATAAGCCCTTCTCTAACTGTTAAGAGATTTGATTAGAGAAAATTAAATGTAGGAGAGGCCACAAGAGAAATGACAGTAGAGTTTCTTTCGGGAACATTCGGAAAAAAAAAATACCTCCATTAACTTTCTGAAGGAGAGCTCTGAAGGATGTTCAGTAATGTGGATGTCAACTTGACCAAACACTCAAGGATGATTGCAAAAGTAGGTAGGGACACTATCCATCAAAATAATTTTGACTATTATGGCTTCCAACCCTGAGTTTACCTAAATGGTTCAACCAGCAGCAGAAGAAGATCCAGAAGATGGAAATTAAATACCTGAAACACTTCATCTGATTTAGAAGCCAGGGATCATGGGATAGATTTTGAGGTTGGAAAATTTCAAATTATGAATGCATAATTAGGATAATCACTCTGCTCTTTTTCTGTGCAGCTGTATCTACAACAAGAAGTCTACACTGCAGGATTCAGGTGATACTAAGTGTGAAGATACTGCCCTTGAAATATAGAATAGACTATTTTCCTGTTGGCTGGCTGCAGTCAATAAACTTACCCAAATACAATATGACTCTTATAAAGAACAACAGGACTTCTCCACTGGTAACTAATATTCAAATGTAAACAACTGAGCAATAAACATATCTATGTTTCTGGAAACAGGAAATGCTAAGAAATTTTTAGTTTTTCCCTTAAATTCACTACTAGTAGTAAAAAGACACTTTGCTGAAATGAGCTATTTTTCTTTCAAGTTACACAAATTCATTCTTTACTGAAACAACTGGATAACTCATCTGAACAAGATATCATGATATCTACTCATCCTAGTTATACATCTGTCTACATTAAATGAACACATAGCCAAATTTGTTATTTATAAAGCAATAATAATTAGATCTCATAAAAAATACTATATGTAAAACAAACAAAAAAGCAGCATGCCATTGTATCCATGTAATCAGATTCATTGGATTAGCATGGAAGGATGATCTGAATTGGGTGACTAATTACTGAAATCATGACTCATTTAGCCTTACCTCAAGATTTTCTAGTTTAATATTCTATGTATCTCCCACCCACTCAGCATACACCAGACCACAGGAATAAGACAGTCTGTATGCTACCTAAGTTGAGATGCTTACTATTCTTCCTTGGTCATACTGTTCCAGAAGTGTAAAATGCTCGGTTGCAAAATTTGACTTGCCTACTAATAAATCTCAGTTCCTACAAAACAGAAATTTGAATTTAATTTTCTCAAATTCTCAGCAATGTAATATTTTTACTGTTAGTATAAATAAGACTTTAAATCAGTAATTTCAGGGATCAAATTTTTATGTCTTTTTTAGGTTTAAGATTCAATGTTTTAATGAGGGCCCCAGCTAATATAAAAAGATTTCATATCATATAAAACTAACCATAACAATGAAAAAATATTTTAAATTTATTGCTTTAGGAGTATTTAAAGCATACAGTTTCTCAGAAAGATTATTTCCTTAATATATTCATGTGAAAGTATTTCAGATAAATTCTGACATGATAATGCTATTACATATTTGATGTCATACTTAAATCCAGACCAATGCTTCAGGCCTAGCTCCTTTTCCAGATGGTTCCCAGGTAGCTGTTCTTGATTCAGTGAGCTCCCCAGAACTCCAGCCAGCCATCACTTAGAATTTTCCTCATAGTCTCTATCATCTTGCTCATATAGAGTCTCCTCTCCCACTCTCAGCTGGAACGAGGACTCAGCCCAGTGCTCAGCCATGTGTCCCTGCCTCTACCTCTATTCATTGTTGGATATTCAAGTTTTGTGAAGGCACTTAGGGTGTCTATTCATTTGATTATGGGGAACGTCCTGCCTAGGCAACACCTTTACTATTGGTTTGAGACCTTGCCAGAAACATCCTGTGAGTTCTTGGAGGTTTCCCTAGCAACCAGTCTTTTTCTAACACCACAATGGCTTCCTCTATTAAGATCTCCATCTTTTTTTCTCCCTCCTTGTTGCTTCTCTCACTCAATCATCGCCTTCTCTCATGATGTGTTCCCACCTCTTCTTGGTTGCAACTCCTTATGCTCTCAATTAGCTAAGGAAATCTTCTCTATTTTTTCTTCTAGGGGACTCCCTGGATCTCTCTCTTAAGTTCCTTCAGATTCTAAGCTGTTCAGTGGTTGTAGTTTGCAGCTTGGGTGTGCTTTGCATTTTGTTTAAAGTCCACTAATGTGTGAGTACATCCACTGTTTATCTTTCTGGGTTTTTGATACCTCGCGGAGGATGATATTCTCCAAATCCATCCATTTGCCTGCAAATTTTTGAATGTCATTTTTTTTTCTTACTGCTGAGTAAGTGTAGATGTACCACAGTTTGTTAATCCATTCTTCAGTAGAGGGGCATCTAGGTTGTTTCCAGGTTCTTGATGTTATGAATAATGCTTAAATGCTACTATGAACATATTTGCGCTAATGCTTTTAGGGTGCGAATGTGCGTCTTTAGGGCATATGTCTAAAAGTGGTATTGCTGGATCCTTGGGGAGATTGATTCCCAGTTTTCTGAGAAACCATACTGCATTCCAGAGTGGCTGAACAAGTTTACACTCCCACCAACAATTAATTATTCTTAAACTGGAGTATTGTATATCCAATATCTTTTCATATAAATTTTGGAATTATTTTGGAATCCTGCTGTGATTGATACTGAACCAATAGATCAGCTTAATGGTCTAACCTTTAGAAGATTGCAAATAGATCCATATCTAATGTCACACACGAAACTCAAGTCCAAGTGAATCAAAGACCTCAACATAAATCCAGTTACACTGAACCTGACAGAAGAGAAAGTAGGAAGTAGACTTGAAGGCATTGGCACAGGAGTCCATTTCATAAATATAACTTCAGTAATACAGACTCCAAGAGCAACAATTAATAAATGGGACCTCCTAAAACTGAGAAGCTCTGTAAAGCAAAGGACATAGTAAATAAGACAAAACAACAGCCTAGAGAATAGAAAAATTATCAACTTTAGACACATAGTTATGGAGCCTGCATGGGATCAGACTAGGCCCTCTGCATATGGGAGACAGTTAGTTGTATAGCTTGGTCTGTTTGAGGGGTCCCTGACAGTGGGATCAAGATCTATCCCTGGTACATGAGATGGCTTTTTGGAGCCCATTAACTATGGTGGGAAGCCGTGTTCCTCCTTAATGCAGTGGGGAGGGGCTTGGTCCTACTTAAAATGCCTGCTTCAGGCTTTGCTGACTCCTCAGGGAAGGCCTTATCCTTTTGAAGGAGAGAATGAGGGGTGAGGAGAGGGGTAGGGGGAGGAGGGGATAGAGGGGGAGGAGGGATGAGAGGGTGATCTGTGGTTGGTATGTAAAAGGAAACCTCCAAGAACTCATAGGATGTCCCTGTTTAGGTCTCCAACCAATAGTGGAGGGGTGACTAGACAGGACTTCCCCTCTAATCAAATGAATAACCACCCTAAGTGTCATCATAGAACCTATATCCAACAATGTATAGAGATAGAGGCAGAAATCCATGCCTGAGCACTGGGCTGAGCTCCTGGTACAGCTGAGAGTGGGGGAGGAGAGTCTGTATGAGCAAGGAGATAGGGCTTATGAGGAAAATTCCCACAGTGATGGCTGGCTGGAGCTCTGAGTAGCCCACTGAATGAAGAACAGCCACTGGAGAAGCATTGGGAAAAGGAGCTAGACCCTCCAAGGGTAGGTGACTGCTGATTGCCATGAGCAGTATGTGTAGCATCAAGAGGTGGGATCAGACAATGTTTCTGTGTGTGGTCTGGCACCTTGAAGCCCATTCCCTGAAGAGCAATACCTAACCCAGATTGGATATTGGGATGAGGAAATTAGGCCTGCCTGGAGTGGATGTATCATGCTGAGCTGGCCCACCTTGGGATTTCTTGCCCTTTTGTGGGAGAGGATAGGAGGAAAGGGAGGGGGAGAGGCTGAAGAATGAATAGAAGGGATTGGGAGGAGGAAAGGGAGAGGGAACAGAGGGATTCATGGATAAAAAGACTTTATTTTATAAATAAAAACATTTAAAAATTTAAATAAAAAATGCATTACATTAGCATTATTATGTCTCTTAACTTATTAATATATTTAGTTACATGTTGATTTCTTGTTTTTCAACATACATATCAACTACATGTAATGTTAAACTTATATTAATATATTTTTTATTTTCCAGTAAAATGTTATTCTAAATTTTATTATGTTAAATTTCCAGTTACTTTTTGTTATTTTATCAATACATAGTTGGTTTAGTATGCTGACTTTGCAGCCTACAACTTTGCACAAACCACATATTACTTCCAGAAACTTTTGACTGATTGCTTAGTATGTTCTAAAGTTCTGCCCTCTACACAGATAGGCTTACTTCTTCTTTTACAATGTGTAGGTTTTTTTTTTATTTCTCTTTCTCTTTGTTACCTTACTAAACTCGCTAGAAATTCCACCATGATTTTTTTTTTAATTAATAAGAGTGACATTTCCACTTTGGGTTTGATTTCAGAGGAAAGGATTTAGTTTTTTATCATTCAGTATATTGTTATTTGGAGATTTATCAACATTACCCATATTAGATTAATAAAAATAGTTTATACTTCTATCAAATGAGACATTATCATCATCAGTGGGTACTTAATTTTTATGTCTTTTTGCATATCTATTAAGATGACAATATTTTGACATGGTTAATTATGTTCCTTGATTTTGAGATGGTAAATCTGTCCTCCATTCCTACCATAAACTGCACCTGTTGTTCATGCATTTGTTTTTTATTTATCAGTTGAGTTGATTTGTAAATATTATTATCACAACTTTTGAATCAATATTTTTAGGGATATTAGTGGTTCCCTTGTGTGAAGTACTAGTGTGAGTACTAATCTATGAGTGTGGGTACTGAGCTAATGAGTGAAGAAATATATATATATATATATTCTAAAAGAGATTATATAGAATTGCTATTATTTTATCTTAAATACTTATTTGAAAGTCATGCTGTAATTCCTCTGGGTTTAACTATGGAGGGTCAACAAGGGCTTGCCACCAAGCCTAATGATCTGAGTTAGAGCCCTAGGACCCACAGTGTGCAAAGAGAGAGCTGACTCCTGAATACTGACCTTTAACTTCCACATATGGTAACACACACACACACACACACACACACAAATGTTAACTATGATACCATGGCTGCCATCATTGTAAAGTGTTAAACTGCAAATCACATTTCTGTATTAGCTAAATGATCTAGGTTTGAGTGATTTTTGGTACTCTGTGTCTTTAAGGGAATTGGTTCATTTAATCCAAATTGCTAAATTCAAAAGTGCAAATTTACTTATTCCATTATACTTGTCTGATGTCTATAAAACCTACAGTGATTTACCTTTTCCCTTCTTGGTACTAGTAACATGTGTCTTTCCTTTTACTTGTGACCTTGGCAAGAAGTTTATCACTTATATTGATCTGAAAGAACTAGTTTTTCATTTCATTGATTTTTGTCAACATTTTCTGTCTTCATTTACATTTATGCTTAATTTCTTCTCTAATTCTTTCCTATTTACTCTTCCCTTTATTCTGGCTTCTTTGGGCTTAATATCACTTCATACCGATTCTTAAGAAAGATCTTATAGCAACTACTCATTCTACACAATGGCATTGTTACATATTTCCTTTTTTTTGTTACTATTTTATTTTTTTAGAGAATAAAGTCTTTTTTTCTATGAAAAATATAAAAGATCTTATAACAAAGTTTTTAAGATTTATTTTTCACAAATATAAGCAATTATTGTTATACATTTCTACTTCTAAGTAGCATTTCACTTATGTTCTGCAAATTATGATAATAATTTAAAGTTGCCATTCAGCTCAAGGTACTTTTAAAGTCCCTTTGTTTATAGTTTACCTAAAATATCTAGGTATTATATTTTTCTGGTATTGATTTCTACTTTGTAAGCAAAGAAATTTCTTTGAGCTACATAAAAAGGGGGAAACTTACTCATACATGAACATTTCTCTAAATTCTGACTTTCTTCCCTATCTTCTGGCTTTTGTTTATTTCTGAAATTTCTTGGGAAGTTAGTTAATTTTTAATTGTTCTCTCTTGCTATTTGTTTCATGTACATCTAAAGTCCTATGTATTGTATGGCTTGATGAATGCTTCCTAAAATGTCAGTTAGGTTACATGACTATTGTTTGAGCCTTCTACATTTTTACTAATTTTTCAGACTACCTTTTTTATTGTTTTTTGAAAATCAATATCAAACTTTATATAAAAAAGCAAAACATTCAGAATAGATAAAAAAAAAATCCTACACAGTAATAAAACTTGTCTTTTCTCTAAAATAAATGAAACATAAAAAACAAAATCTAAAGCTTCTCAAGCCAGGTTAGGCGTCTGACTACCTTTTAAATCACTTATTGAAAAAAATCAAGTCATCAAATTTTTCTATTTTTATTTATATCAGGTTGGCCAAAAGTATTTTAGAAATCTGTTTTTCAGCATATGGACTTTTAAGCCTTGTCATATACTGAAATTTTATTCAATTGTTTTTCTAAAGTCTATCTTCATTGTGTTATTCCTTGATCTGCATTCAACTATGGTTGATATTATTCTATACACCTGAGTTTTTCATCTTTGTTTATATGACTGTATCACAATTTGGCATTTCTGTCCTTTTATTTCTAATCTGTATCTATAATGTAAAGTGGATCTTTTTTCTTATAAAGCAGATAGTTTAGACTTCTTGAGAAGCCATCAATGTCTTCAGAGTGATTAGTACACTGATTCAATATATTGAGATAATTAAACTACTTAATCATTGTTTGACTCTGACATTTTGTCTTTTAGTACCTTCTTTCCACCCTGTTCATTTATTTATTTAGAAACATGGTATCATGTAAGATTTGATAAAATTTATGTATGGTTTTCTCTCAGGTGGACTTCAAAATCTCATATAGCTAAGACTGACTTTGAACTCCAGATTCTCCTCCATCTACCTCTCCAGTGTTCAAACTACAGGTGTGGGCAACCAGGCCTGGAAATTTTCCAATTTACTTTGACTGTTTTACTAGTTTTTAACTTTATGTTTAATTCATTGGATTTCTGCCTAAAGCCCTGTATACATTTACATGTAGTATAGCCTTTTCTCAAAGATAGCAATTTGCCTTCTTAGATTCTTTATTTCTGTTTTCTGTTTCATTTATTTCTCCCTTTAAATGTTATTCCCTTTTTTTCCTTGTGTGGGTGTAATGTTTTGTTTTAAAAAATTTAGAGATCTTCCAAATATTTCAATTATTGATTTTGAGTTTCATTGTATCATGACCAGAGAACATCCTTTCTATGAGGTCATTTTTTTCTTCTGACCCAAATATGATCCATGTTGATTATATTTCTCTTTGCACATTAGAAAAACATGTATTTTGTTATTGTTTAGTGGACTGTACTGGTCAACTAAGTAATTATTTTGTTTCTGTTTGTAGCAAATACTAACAAAAGCTGTTAAGCTCTCAGAATACAATTGTGTCATTGTCTTTTTTATGTTTTTGTTTGTAATTTTAGAGTACTATTATTTGATAAAAAGCATTTAAGATTTTTATATTTTTTTAATTAACTGTTCCCTTTATTCATAAGAATGGCCATCTTGATTCCTCACAATATTTTTTTCTTTTTGGATTCTCTTTAATATATTGATAAAATACAACTTTCTTTTTATGGCACATTTTTCACTCATTTAATTTTTTATTTTAAGTGAGTTACTTGTAGGTGATTTATGCCTCTTAGATGGTATATTTTGACAGTTTTTCAACTGACATAAATATAAATATAATTGAATTTACGTGTATAATATCTTTAATTGTTTCCTATTTGTTCCTTATTTATTCTACCCATTGTTTACTTTTCATGATTTTTTTATTCATTAATTTTTTTTAGTGATTCTAACTTATTAGCTCATCATTTTTTGTTTCCTTATTTTTAGTTAATTCTTTGGAGACAGTAATATACCTTTTAAGCCTATTTCCTTGTTAAATTATATGATTGTACTTCTTCACATAGAAGACTCTTCTAATGATATATTTTAATTTCTCACCCCCACTAACATTTACTATATTGTTAAAACAATTTTTCTTATGTAGGTTTTAAGCTTCCAAAAAATTTTTCATTACAAAAATAGAGTGCTTTCTTACTATGACTTTTAAAGTGGAAAAGATCTTTCATTTTTATACACAGATATACTATTTCTAGTATTATTTTTACTATTACAAATGCCATACTTCAATTTGCTATCATTTTTGTCTTCTCATAAAAGGCCTTTAATATACTTGTTAGTGTATATCTGCTGCTGTAATATTTTTTGAAATATTTTTCTCTTGCATAAGCAGAACTACATTTATTTTGCTTGTACATTTTTGATAAGGAAATTGGGGTGATCTTTTCTTCAAAACAAACTCTCATGTTTCCCAGGCTAACCTTGCACTCACTCTTTCACCAAGGACGACATTCCATTGCAATTGTTTATTTGTTTACTTATCATAAATGTTTAGTTTTTAAACATTTATTTATTTTACATCCTGACTTAAGTTACCCCTCCTTCCTATCCTCCCATTCCCCCCCACTTCCCCTCCGCCACCCTCAATCCACTCCTCTGTTTTTTTTTTTTTAAATTCTCTCTCTCTCTTTCTCTCTCTCTTCCTTCCTCCCTCCTCCCTTCCCCACTCCACCTCTATGTGCCTGGAAATTAGGGGATAGGCTCTCTGGAGTTGGTTCTCTCCTGCCACCTTGTGGGATCAAGAAACAGATGGCCAGGTCTCAGCGCAAGGCCAAACAGCTGAGTCATCTTGTAGGCCACCATTTCACGTTTTGTGAGACAGTTTCAAACTTGCTACATATTGAAGGAGGCTAACCTTGAACTTCATATTCTGTCTTTACCTCCTGAATGTGGGGATTTAAAACGTTCTCCAACACACATGGTTTATGTAGTACTGGATATTGATCACAGGGCCTCATGCATGCTGGACAAGCACTCTATTAACATCCTCAACACACAAATATTTTTTTCTGTACATGCTTAAAAGGTGTAGCTTTCCTGATTTGTAGCTTGTTTTCAATGAGGCACTCATTCTTAGTGTTCCCCCTGTACAAAAGATGTAGACCCCATCCATTTTTTCTAATTTTCATATTTTATGTCTCTCTGGATTTTAGCAATTGGATAATCCCAAATGCTGAGATTACAAGTATATGACACCACATCCAACCTTGATTCATAAACTCTTACATTTCACTACCAGCCATTAAAAATAGCTTCCATTTCTAGTCTCATCTTGTTGCTTTCCTGTCTTCAGAAAAAGTTTTAAAAAATAAATACATTTTAAGCTTAAAAACATATGTTTACCCTTTACATAGCACATTATAAGTTAGCAAATATTTTAGTGAAGAAAACTCATGATGACACATGTTTTATAACTTCACTATCCAGTTGAGGATGTTCAGGTCCAGGAGTCCAATTATCTGTTCCAAGATTGTGAACCTACAAAGTAGTACCAAAGCCCACTTACAAAGATGTCCTGACTTAAATTCTATATAATTATTCATGTTTACCAGTTTCATAAAGCTACATTTATATTCACTGTGGCATAGGAAGACAGTGCAAGATGATTTTATGTATACATGATCTACAAAATATATAAGAACACATGCATAACTACAGAGATAACAACATTTATAGCTCAATTTCTAATATTTGAGTCCTTTTGTTTTTTAGATGATATAGTTTCATTCTGTAGCCCAGAGTAGGATAAAATTCACTATATGTACAAATCTAGCTTAAAATTCATGACAGTACTCATGCCTTAATCTCCTAAATGCTGGGATTACCAACATAAACCACCATGTTCAGCTCTCATGTTTAAAGAATTTAGGAAATTTTTGTACCAAAGAGAAAAAAATATACCAGCAAGAAAATGCCCTTGATCTCAGAATGCACCATCAATAATAATTTATCAGTTTTTAAGACATTTGCACTTATCATATGTTAATGATAAAATTAAAGTGTCTATAAACTATAAATGTATTTCATATATTTGGATAACAATATGCAACTTACTATAAAAACCAGAAAGTTCAATTTTAAATAGACCTTCTAGCACAAGGAAAAAAACATAAATAAGGTTCCAATATATGAATATTTCCCTATATCTTTAGTTTTGATTTCATACACTAAATCTACAGCCCACCCACATATAGAAAATAGAAAACTACTTTTGGTTGTGAGCCTAGCCTTTAATGGCTGAGTGAGAGAGAGAGAGAGAGTGACTGGGAGGGGCAGGAGGGGGGAGGGAGTTTGAACAAGGGGATACATAGATAAAACATGAGACTTTATACATAATAAAAAAGTAAAATAAAAGACAGTTATAGTTGCCATGGGGGGAAGAAAGAAAATAGAAAACTAATACCATGTGATTCATAGTACAGCCGATAAACTAATCAAGCACCTTGATTCATACATCTTTCATGACTTATGCTTTTTCTATCTTGTTATGCCTAAACAAACTGCAAGTAAAACCTTTCTAGTTTGTATTATACTGAGACTATGCTCTTAATCATTCTCTCAAACTGCTTTATCCATATAACTCCATCCAATTTCTCTTCTTCCTTTACTCTGACAAGAAAATTTTATTGGTAGATAAGATTTGTTTTAAAAGGTTAGAGTCATATTTCTTTCCTTAAACATTCTTTTAACGTTTACTAAATCAGATTTTCACGGCTTATATTAAGAGTTAAGGGTAGTTTTGTTTTGAAAGGAAGAACTAGAGTATCCAAATTTTTACTCCTGATTTATTATATCTCCTTTTCCTGATTTTAAATAACTCTACAAAATCCTAGGGGGAAAAACATTTCCGTACACAAGCTGTTCCTTAGGACTTAGGAAGACCACCTGAAAGCACGCCATCTAGTGGTAAATAACATTGTATAAGCAAACAGATAGATAGTGGAAAGCAATATACAAATAGACACATAATATCAAATAGATACATACTTTTACCTAAATAGTGCAAACAGATTTATTTCCCTCAAAGAAAGGAGAATTCAAAAAAACTGTTGGTAAAAAGTCAAATTTGTACAGCCATTTAAAACAGAGTATGGATGCTCTTCAAAAAATTAAAAACAGAACTCTTGCATGGTTCACCAATACCATTGTTAACTTAGCATATATAGAAAAAATTAATATATGCACTTCCTTGTCATTATAGAGCTATTCACAGTAGCCAAGATATGGTGGTCTCAATCTGAGTTTCTATAAATGGATGTCTAAAGAAAGTGGCGATGACATACTGTTAAGCCTTAACACACAAGGAAATCTCATCTTTTACAACATCAGGGATAGTACTAAGGGACAGTATGCTAAGTGAAATAAACCAAGAATAGAAAAACTATTACTGCATGATTTTGCTTATATATATGGAATCCAAAAAAGTTTGAATTCATAAAAATCATAGAGGATGTTCATCAGAAGTTGGGGATGGGTATTAGTAAAAGGATACAAGATTTCAGTTAGATAAAAGGAGTAATTTCAAGAGTGCTATTGAATAGCATGGCTGCAGTTAATAGTAATAGATTTCTTACTTTAAAAAGTGATAGAAGAATAGATTATGTTCTCAGAACAAAACCAGTAAGTATATAAATTAATATGTATGTTAATTAGCTTGATATAGCCAACCACTATGTGCATATATTAGAATATCACATTGGCCAGATGTATACTTTTAATTCCAGCACTTCAGTTGGTTAAGGCCAGAGGACCATGAGCTGGATTTCACATGGGTTATATAGAGAGATTGTGTCTTCTAAATACTGTAGGTCACAAATATATAATTACAAATATAATTGTCATTTAAATGACAAAATTATCCTCATATACACTTTTAGTAATAAACTGAAAAAATGTTTGATTACTTAAAAGCCTCATTAGAGAACAGTCCCAAATTCAAGTCATGGTTAAAGAAGCCACCTGTTTTAATTGTTTGCTTGTTTTGTTTTGTTTTTCTAGTGATTAGGCTGTGTTGCCAAGGATGACCTTGAATTTCTGTTCCTCTACTCTCTATCAATCATGTGCTGAAATTACAGTTATATACCAATAGGTCTAGATTGATGTGATGGTGAGTATTGAATCTAGAGCCTTATTAATGTTAGCAAGCCCTCTACCAACTGAGCTACATTCCTGAAGAAGTGTCTATTTTTGTGTGTGTTGTATATATACATAAAAATGTATATCTCTCTGTGTATAGTGTATAAACATGTGCCATTTTCTTTTATTTTTAGTGAAATAAAAGTAAATTTTTAAAAATCATGTTTTCAGACATTTGAAAGTGAATCATTGAACTTAGTTCCGTATCCAGAGACCTCAGTTTTAGATATTGTCCTATGCGAAGCTTACAGAATTAAAATTGAGCATGCATATAAGTACCACATTACAATCATGTATGTAATCAAAAAATAGCGTTAACATTAACACTTAATGCTTTTCTTGGCATTTTCTCTCTGCTAATCTTACCATATAGATATGAGAAACTGGAGAAAAGAATGTTATACACCAGGCATGTTTTTGACTCTTTCATTATAATTTTATTTTTTTGTGGCAACCAGACCAGATCTCAATCTATAGAATATACTATTCATGATTCAATCTGGATCATATTCAGTAATTATTATTCATCTATATTTAATGTAGTTAATCTGGAAGCAATTTTATTTTTTAATTGTTTTTTGAAACTCAATATCAAACATTATATGAAAAAGCAAAACATCCAGGATAGCTAAAAAAATACAGCAATAAAACTTCACTTTTCTCTAAAATACATGTAGCATACAAAATAAAAGCTACAGCTTCCCAAGACAGGTTAGGCTCAGCTACAGATGAAGAAAGCACAGTAGGTCACAGCTAAAGCCCACAGATGCACTATGGCCACCAAAAATTTCTGCTAAGCAACCCTTCTACAGTCAAATCAGAAGGGTTTTTTTGTTGTTTCTGTTGTTTTGTTTTGTGTGTGGGGGGGGTGGTGGGGGGTGTTTTAAAACATTTTATTCACCCATCATCTTTCAATAAATAAGAATGCTTTTGCTTACAGTCCACTAATAAGTGAGTACATCCCCTGCTTATCCTTCTGGGTTTGTGACACCTCGTTCAGGAGGATATCCTCCAAATCTATTTGTTTGTGAATTTTAGTATATCATTTTTTCTTACTGCTAAGTAGTACTCAGATGGCTCAGCCATTAAAGGCTAGCATCACACTCTTACATTTAAGTTTCATAGTTCACCTGTGAAGACACTGTTTACAAATAGACCCAGAATTCTAATTAAAATTAGAGCTTTTTTGTTTTTTTAAAAAATAGTTTATTCTTTTAGAAGCAATTTTCAAAAAGATCAAAGTATATATTTTATGTGTAGGACCATATATGACATTCACTCAGTATGTCTCCTTTTTATGGGGTCACCAGTCATAATGGTTTACATGCCACTTCTAGTCCAGTATGAACTTATCTTTATGTAACTTATAGCACCTACAGTGACTTTATTTACAAGTAAACTTCATTCTGAGATGCTAGAAGGTAGAATTTTGGCATATAAGTGGTCAGCACAATTCAACCCACACCACTACTTAAGATGACTACTTAATTAGCTCAACATTAAGATGACAAGATTAAGTGTTAACCATTTATGAACCAAAAAGTTACCAATTTTTATAGTGGGTCAAATAATGTCTTCCACCACAAATACAAATATTGGTGCCTTAATTCCTGGACCCTAAAATGTTATTACATGGTAAAAATAAATTAAGATTTCAGATATAATTAATATCAGTAGTCAATGACCCATAAATAAAATAATTCCACATTATCTGAGTGGGCTAGATGCATTCATCACAATGGCCCTTAAATATGAAGATGAAGGCATACTGGTAACAAGAATGATGAAATGTCAGAGAACTAATCAAATATTGCCAGCTCTGAAGATAGAAGAAGGCTATAAGACAAGAAATGTGGCTAACTCTCAGCAGTTGAGAGATGCAAGGAAATGAGTTCTTCCCTAGAGTTGCCAAAATTATTTTAATCCAGTGATAATTTTTGATAATTATCCCTTTCATAACACAATGCACTTAGGTTATTATTATTATTATTATTATTATTATTATTGTAGGCTTTTTTCAAGGCAAGATCTTGCTAAGAAGCCAGTATTTGCTTCAAACTGCCTCTGCCTTGCAAGTGAGTGCTGGGGCTGCAGTATTCTCCACTATGCCAAATTTACATTACCTTAATCTACTAATCTAATAGATTAAGTAATTTACATTACCTTAATCTATTAAATTTACTACACCTAAGAAACAAACAGAAAACTGTTGAGTTTCTTCATTGAATAATGCTGGCAGAGCCCCCAATACATGTATCTGTATATTTTTGTGAGACTTCGTTGATTCTGTTTATGAGTCAAGTAATAAGAATAAGTATCATTTCAATAGTGAGGCTACTGCTACTATCAAAGTTAATGGATTCATTCAGACTCCACAATTTAATTTATTATATAATTATAGCTATTTTCTAAGGAAATAATATCAACTTGAAAGGAAGCTGATATACATTAGTCAGGTAATGTATACTGAAAAATATTTTGATTACATATTTCTCTGAATTTGTAGAAGTGGACAAAAAGATATGTCTATGATCTCCAGTTCTCAAAAGTCTAGGGAGTAAAGGAATTCTGACTTTGACTTCCAGGTGTTAGCATAAATACAGACCACCTGGGGGATCTTGTTAAAATGCAGATGGAGAGGGGTCAGAGTTTTCCATTTTCTAAGCCTTTTCTATGTAATGCCCATACTTCCATTCCATATAGCATTCTTTGACATCAAATATTTAGTAAAAGGCCCAGTCAGAAAAGTAAATTTATGGATAAATGATTTAATGATACTGAAGGTAAGTTTGAAACGTTTTCCTTTTCCTAACTAGAAATGATGTAGACACAGACTTTTTCAATACATTCAGGATTGTGATACCATATGTCAGTAATGAATGTAAGGGAAGGAGTTCTAAATACAATAAATAACATATATTAAAAAATAACTCAAGTGATTATACTGTCAGAATAGGAGAGATGAGTCAAGGCTGAAAATTCATATATCTAATACAATACTTCCCACTAATGTAGAACATATTTCTTCTTCCACATTTTACAGTCTTCTAGGTCTCTACCAATCATGCCCTTTCATGAAGACTTTGACACAGAAAGTTGTTAGTCTATGAAAGGGCAAAGCTACTTTGAAGATAAAACTCAGATAATTACTTTTTCAAATGTTGCAGTTACTCCATCATAAAATACCAAATAAGAAATTATTAAAGCAATAAATTAGTGCAGTCGAAAACACAGAATCTTATAATGCATTGTTTCATAAAACTCAGTGAAGAAGCATGTTCACCATTGGTTGTTTTGACATAGTAAAGAATATGAATCTATTACCTTATACCATTTAAAGCCATTGAAGGGTCATATAATTAAGTCTTTCCCCTATATTGCAGCATTTTGTATATGTAAGAACAAAATGTATCTACTGAGAAAAATGTAGAAATGTCATAGACTTTACAGACTCAAAGAGAGAAGTTAGTGAACATATACACAAACATATGCTTGTATAAACATTTGAAAAGTAACATAGGTTTCAACACTGAATTGTGTAGTTTCAAATAAGACCCTACTTTATGTCCAAGTTCTGCCACTTACTAATTGCATGACCTTGCACAAACACCACCGCCAAAATACTTGTCTATACGGGAAAAATATATCATGAGATATGTATGTCACATATATAAATGATTGCTTAAAACATATCAAAATAAAATTTCTCCAGCTCCAGGAAAATAGAAACTAAGGAGATAGTTTTCTGAAATTCTTTTGTCATCCTGACAAATAAAGGGAGTAAAGATTCTAGGTCAGTGCTGTTAACCTCTGAGTCATCTCTCCAGCCCCGAACTGTGGTACATCTACACAATGGAGTACTACTCAGCAGCAAGAAAAAATGATATCCTAAAATTTGCAGGCAAATGGATGGATTTGGAGAATATCCTCCTGAGCAAGGTATCACAAACCCAGAAAGATAAGCAGGGGATGTACTCACTCATTAGTGGACTCTAAACAAAAAAGCAAAAAGCAAAGCATGCCCAAGCTGCAAACCACAACCACTGAACAGCTTGGGATCTGATACACCTTGGACAGGCACCTTAGATCTCACTCCCTCTAGAAGAAAATCTGACTCAGTCTTGATGTTGGGGGGAGGAGGAAATTGGATCTGCTAGGCGTGGATGCTGAACTAAGCCATATTGGGACCTCCTGCCCTTGCTGTGGAGGAGATGGGGAGATGTGGAAAAGAGAATGTGACTGGAGGGGGTAGGAGGG
Organism: Sigmodon hispidus; assembly: GCA_004025045.1. NCBI lineage: Eukaryota > Metazoa > Chordata > Mammalia > Rodentia > Cricetidae > Sigmodon > Sigmodon hispidus. The sequence continues at coordinate 27,683 of PVIH01003039.1, read as the reverse complement.
AGAAGGGACCTTGAACAAGGATATACATGGATAGAAAATGTGACTTTATTCATAATAATAAAAAAAAGACGCAAAAAAACATTCTAGGTCAATTCAACTGGTTATAAAATCAGTTGTACAATAATAAGGGATCAAGAAAGGAGAATAACTAAGGTAAATGTAGTATTTGACTGACTGACACACTACAACATCATGTATCCAGTTACAGTGTACTTAGATTTATGATTTAACCCAGACACTTTTTCCACTAGTTGGCACAAGGGTGACTCAAAATGAGTTTTACCTTATTGCCTTGGTATTACTGATGACTAGAAAAGTTCCAGAGTGCCTGTAACAGTTTTTAAATATGCTATACTTTCCAGCTGTGTGTGTGTGTGTTGCTGGGGACCAAACTCAGGATTAAATTTTACTAGGCTAGTGTCTCACACTTCAATGCTAAGGCAAATTACATCTATAGCTGTTAAAGCAGTGCTCTTCTTCTTAAGGTATAAATAAATCTTTTTGTTTGTTTTGAGATTCTAATTTAATTACAATATTTCTCCTTTCCCTTTCCTTCCTCTAAACTATCCCATATACTTATCCTTGTTCTCCTTCAAATTCATGGCCTCTTTTTCCAGTAATTGCTATTTCACACATATATGTATTTGTATCACTTTAGATTCATCATCCTTTACTACTAAAAACATTGTGTCTAAATATAGTGTACTGAATGGGATTATATGTCATCACTAATTTCAGTTTTAACTGATTCCATTACAAAATCAACATCATCAATCCAAATTTTAATCATGTTGTGGATTCCATTGCTTAAAAATATCCGCACTAAAATACAGTATTTAAAGTGACTAAATTCAGTGCCTTTAAAAATGACTTTATGCAAAATCTCATATCAACTTTTAGTGTTAACACACTATTTCTTAAAGATTTATTGATGTTTTACTGTATGTGTATGATGTTCTGTCTACATGTATGCATATATACTTTGTGATTGCCTGGTATCATTGAAGGTCAAAAGAAGTCACTGGATAACTTGAAACTAGAGTTATTAAAAATAGTTGGCCAACATGCAGGTGCTGGAAACCAAATCTGAATCCTCCACATGGACATAAATGCCCTTAAACACTGAGCCATCTCTCAAGCCCCAAACTCCATATTTATAAAACTTAATACAGATATAAGCATACATCACTGGATCAAGCTTACATATAACTGACTTTGAACACATAGTATGATTCATGGAAAATATACAACACACACTCACACACCACATTGGGCCAGGATATTACAGACTTGGATCTTAGTTAATTCTTAAATCTTCATTATATTAATTGATTATATTACCTTTCTCAAGAATAGATTCATGATCATTCTTTAAACAGATAAACACATGGGTACTGATTGTGACATTTAAGTCCTAGATGTGTGATTCTAGGCATGTCAACTACTTTGAGCCCCTAGTTTCTCAATTCTGAAATGAAAAATAATATTAGAAACTGTTTGAGAGGCAAGCAATATGGTTTAAATACAATAAACTTTTAAAATTATGATAAATTATGATAATGTATATAAAATGTACAATGTTTGTTATTAATGTTAGCAAAAAATATCACCTCACTGGGGTTCCGATTCCTGAGTTGTAAAATGAAAGAACAGGCTTATCAATAGAAAGTTCCTCCTAGCTCAAATTCTAAAACTCTCAAATTAAATAATAATCTGTTTTTCTCTGTATATAAGAATCATATGAGAAACCTTAAAGCATGAATGACACATTTTCATTTTTCATCATTTAAGCTATGTAAAATAAAGGGCATTTTCAACCTTAAGCCCTGCATTTTATTCAGAGTTCGCTAACTGAATTATTCTGTCTATTGGCATGCAAATAAAAGTCTAAGTTAATCATACTAATTACTATAGTTGTTTTCTATAAACTAAAACTACTTTAAAAGATTCCACATAATTTATATAATAGGAAAAAAGATCAAAGTGAAAGAAAATGCTCTAATAATAAACATTCATAGTTCATTTACAATAACTTATCACAATAATTTTAAAAAGTATAAATTACAATACCTTTCTGAATTGGTTTTAAGCTATCTATATTCTCAAACCACAAACATTCAAAAAGAATTAGGATAGTGACTCAAAAAGCAGCAGGAATTGAAAAACAAAAAAACAAATAAAAATCTCTATACTAAACTATGAGTATATTGCCATTCAAGCAAAAGTTCTGCTCTGTGGAACAATAAAGTTTTAATTGAAAGGAATATGTATGACCATCATCAACTACCAAATGGAAACTATCAAGAGTTGTTAACTTTTTATAGCAATTAGAAGTATAATGGAATGAACAGTGATTAATAGCAGATTTCAAGAGAAGATGCATGATACAATGTACAATGTGTTCATAAAGAAGTATAAAATGATGAAATATCTCTAAGAAGTGTCTTTACAATTGAATGAATTGCAATCTAAGCTACTTCTGAGGCAATAGTCCTTTGGTCTTGTTTATGAGGACCTGGCACTCGTGGATCAGTTATCTCCATTATGCTTTTACCCTGACTCATAGATTTGTTTAGTCACCAGAGGAGTCCTTGCCTGACTAGTGATGACTAAAATTTCAAGTGTGTAGTTCTCTACAAAACAAAGCTCCCCAGGAAATTGTTTTCTAAGGAAAAATAAAGAAGTAAAATGTGTATACCTGTTTTCATTAGTCAGCTAGGTGTGTGGGAAGATGGTTAAAAAAAAAAAAACAAAATTGGCTGGTCTGTTCCCAAACCTTAAAGCTATAAAGTCCAGTTAAATAGTATATAGTAACACCCCCCACACACATATACACACACCCTACAGAGAGAGAGAAGAGAGAGGAGAGAGAGATTATAGAATAAGACAATAGACAACAGGGGAGAAGATAGTGACAAAAGAACAGATATAACAATTTTAGAAAAGGTTATCTATATAGCTATTGAATTACATTTGAAAGGTATTATAGAATGCATAATCTGAACAGAGCTTCCACAATGGACAGTATTTAAATTATCTAGAATAGAAGGTAAGCTAGGTAAAGGTAATGATAGTCTGAGAAGCAAAATTAAAGAATTATTCTAGTAAAATTGTTCAAGAAACAATAGGGATGTACAGCTTGAAGAATAAAGCAAAATATGTGCTGCCATTCAAAAGGGCTTGATTAAGATTTTTGCAATCTAGGTGGAGTCTGGATTTAAATAATAGATAATAGGAAGTTAAGAATATTCTTGTTAGAGAAAATTATATCGAAGTAGTGTGTAGGCAGACAAGTGGACTGGTCAGATGAATTAGTGTTTTGAACAAAGACAGTGTATATCTAGGAAGTGCCTTTAGTTACTAGTGTAGTAATAAGAGATGAGACTGAGGAGTAGGCAAAGAATGGTTGTGAGAAAACAATCAAAGGAAAACTGGCCAGTATTTGACAAACTCTTCACTTTAAAAGACGGAGAATAATCCAGATTTTCCTGTAAAATGGGAATAAATGGGGAAATCATGGTGGAGGAATTAATAATCCTACTATACAATCTTTCATCAAGGACAGATGGGCAGATTGTTCCTCAAAACAGTTGAATGGCACAGCCCTTCCCAATGAAGGGATGCTAGACATAGTCTCTTAAAATACCATTTGACTTAGATGGTTCTAGCAGAAACACACAAAAAGAATGAAGGAAAGGGTCAAATCTGAGATAAAGGCTAAAGATTTATGAGATGGGGTTGAGATGAAAAGACAGGCATGTGGGTAAAATGTATTTCTCTGAATCTCCAAAGTGATGCTGAAAATTACCAAATGTTATATCAATTCAAAACTCTTAAGGTTGAGAGCTGAATTTATTTGAAAACTTAGTGTGCTCCTCCCAACCCCAAACAGTTTCTTATCTGAGAATTTTAGTCTGCAAATTCTTCAAGTTCATCATTTATGAAGAACCTAAGAATCTGTAATTTAAGAATTTGCTTCCTCAAATTTATCAGGCTGATTTTGGTACACTCAGTAGGCCAGATGCAAAAAACACTGGAAGATCCTTGCACTTCAAATGGCACTTGAAACATCTCAAGGCCAAATCCCTAACCTTTCCCTTGCTCAATTCAGACAGAGCTCAGCCCCACCCCCTTCAGCTAAAGGGAAAAGGCGCCTGCGCAATCTCCAAACCCAGTCTCCCTGCAGTGAACCCCCCCTCCCTCTAATCAGAGTCTTTATGCGCAGGCGCAGCGTCCTCGGTGCATTTGAGTGGGGCTATGAGAAATCTACTGTCCAGTGAAATCTAGAAGTGGTAGAATTCAATCTCGTCCTTTCTTCAGAAGCAGAGGCACCAGTTTCTCTTACTGTCAGGCCAATAGAGGGTCCCAGCCATCGCCTTCTTTCTGAGCAAATTCCTGCACTGTATGGCAATACCCCCAATATCCCCATCTTCAGCTCCTTTCTAATTTCACGCTCTAGCCAGGTTTTGCTGGGATGGTAGATGCAGTTGACTTCTAAGAAGCTGCACCAATTATGTTGGCTGTATCTTTAGGCCACAAACCCTACGGGCCCCCTACTGGGCACGTTATCCCAGTGTCTTGAAAGTCCTCCTTTGCCCTTCACAGACACCCAGGTTAGGCACTTACCTCGGGCGTGGTACCTTCACGAAAGAGATCAGAGGATCCAAGATGAGACCAGGGCCAGAGCAGGCGGATTCCAAGAGATTTTTTCTGGGACTCCACTGCCGCCTCAGACAATGAAATCAGCGTGTCCGATCATCAATTCTCATCATGATCGTGACGTCACAAAAGACAGCGGCCAATGGGAGCCTGAGATCAGCTCCGGACAGTCCCTGGCCTCAGCCCAGAACCCAAGAGTGGGGAGGGGGGGGAGGAGAGATGGTTTCCTGTATTGAGGCTGCCTCTTCTCTGCATTTATCTGCTGGCTCTATGGCGAGGCCTCTCATTACTTCTTTCTCTGGATAGCTGTGAACATCAAGCATTCCTGCGCCTATAGTAGTTTCGTGAAAATCATTTGAGTCAAGGGATGCCTGGTCTTCAAACTTGAGATTTGCTTGGGCAAACAAGTTCCCCATTACCAAAACTAAATGATAGCATAAGGAGTCAACTGGTAGTTATATAAGCAATGTTGTTAAAATCAAGAAGGTACCCAAGAACCCTTTGGGATTTTTCCAATAAGAATGAGTGTACTCATTTGTGACTGGTTGGCAGTGGTGATGAAGGCAAGAACCCATTTTGCCAGAAAAATTTATTTGGGTGATCACTTTTACAGGAATAAACAATGTCAAGCCTCATGTTATATCAGCAACATTCACTTGATGCATTCTCCAAATTTGATGAGTGTCATAAGAGATACAGAACTTATTGGTTAGTTACTGTTACAGAATTTAAAACAGCATTTGGAAGATAGAATTAGGATGCAATAAACTGACAACAATAAAATAAGATACATGACCATATGTTCTGTCATTAAAGACAGAATCTAAATTCTTTTATGAATGAAGGCATCAGTAAGATGAGAAAATTGGGAAATAATTGTATGTTAATATTGTAATTTGAATGTTGGTTAAGATACAAACCACTGCCTTAAAGGGGAAAGGGAACAGGCAAGAGTAGACACACACACACACACACACACACACACACACACACACACACACATGAAACCAGCTTGACAAACTCAGAGTACCTACCAAGAAGTAGTGTGAGATTGGATAGGCTGATAATAAAAACCTTTGAAAATAAATAGAAATCTTTGATTCTGTTAAAAGCCACCAAAAGTGGTGGTTCAAGGAACTATAATCTCTTTAATCAAGGATTTACATAAAGCTTTGACAATTTTTATCAAACAGAATTCAAATTACACCCAACCCTACATTTCCCAATGTCTTCCATTTCCTATACTATAAAACAAAACTATTATCAACTACACAGGAATGTAGTTGTAGCACTTTACAGTATATGTACTAGACATATATTTACCTTGATTTCCTTCAGGAAGCACTTTGAATATTATTGCTATTGAAAAAGGAACTTATTAGTTGGTAAGGTTTAATAATATTTATTTGAATTCTACAGTGGTTTTCAAGAAGATGGAGAACTCTGGATAGTTTTGATAATGTGACAAATATACTTTCTCCAGACACATGGAAATTGAATAGAGTCTGTTATAGAAGGAGAGATGTTAAAGATTTCCTATAAACTTTCTGGAAAGAGTAGATTCTAATGGAATAATTCTCATGTTAAATGACTTGAGATTTTATACATAGTGAATTATTTAGTCATAACAATGTTATTGGTACAGAGAAATTGTCTGGAAAATAAGTGGTTACTTATTAAGCACTCTAAAGTGTAGGCCATCTCAGAAGACTTAAATAATCTTTAATATACACAACATGTAAGTCAAATATTTAAAATTTGTTTTGACAGAGCATCTATCCCTAAAGGAACTAGTTCTCAAGTATTTGAGGGGATCAGTAGTTCTCATTTCAAAGCAAAAGAAGTATAGTTGAGATACTTTTAGCCAAAAAGAAAAATGTATCTGAAGAAGCATCCAAACTGATAATTTGTAACTCATATGGATAGCAAAGAAAATAGCAAGGTGCTATAGTGAAGGCTCGGTGGTTAAAAAACACTGGCTGCTTTTCCATAAGATAAAAGTTTGAGTTCTGTCACCCACACAATGTCTCATAAATGTCTGTTATTCTGGTTTCAGGGGATTTGATGCCTTTTCTGTGGGCACAAGGCACGCACATGGTACACAGATATACATGCAGACAAAACAGCCATACTTACAAAATAAAATAAATATGGGGAAAAAAGAAGAGCAAAATGCTAATTGTGCTAAACTGTGCATTGAGTTACGACAAGGCTGGAGACAGAAAGGCAATGTTTAAATAAGTTTTTATCCAGTGCTGAGAGGATCGAACCCAGGGATGTCCACATGTTAGAAAAGTGCCCTAATCAGTTATCTACACATCTAGTCCTTCTTTTGAGATAAGTTCTCTCTAAGTATCCCATGCTGCCCTGGAATTCTCAATCCTTCTGCCTCCACCTCCTAAATGATGTGATTAGAAGCATCTTAACCAATTAAAATAAAAGTCCTGAGTTATCCACACTTTTGATTGGGCCAAAAACATGATGTGTTGAAATAGTTATTTTTTGAAGTACAAACTACCACATCTTTTGTTCTCCTTTTGCATCATTATTTACAAGTGGGGAAAAGTACAAGATAGTAGAAAGTGAATTAATTACCTAAACACAATGAATTAATAATGAACTAAATTATATCTTTTAATCAGAAATAGCTGATGATCATTTGAAAATGACTCTTAACAAGTTTATCATTTCCAGACAACAGGTAGTAGATGTAGGTTGAAGAGCCAAAGTTTGGAAAAATGAGTTGGGGCTTCAAGGACTAGAGCTAAGTCAAGATAGAATAACTATTCTGAAATCATCTGAACAGTGTAAGTGAATGATAAAAAGGTCTCAACTGCCAGAATCACAAAGCAAAGTCAAAACTGCAGGTATTTGGGAAAAATAACAGGTGGCAATATTCAAGATTCTGAATCAAGAAATGGTCATGTTGGGTTACAAGAAGTAAGAACATAGTTAAAGAGACTGAGCATCAGGTAGTAAATTCCTGAGAGCAGAGACAACATTAGGATCTACATTGGTTGGAAAAAGTTAGGCAGACATAAAGATCGATATAAAAAGAAGGGAATTGGAGACTCAAGAAAGTAAACACAGAAAAGGTCAGTTTGATATATCAACCAATGAAATAATCAGGAATGAGTCAAGGCAAATCAAGAAATAGAGAAATAATAGAAAATTAAAGAACAGAATATGGGAAAGTAAAAGGAACATACTAATGCCAAAGCGGGTCTCACAAATAAAGGAATGCAGTCAAATTTGAGCTGCAGCTTTACTAATTCCAGTGTGGTCAGACTGAGTCCTGAAGGTGGGAGGACATAATCAGAAATACCTGGCTACAATATGAAATTCACGTGGGCAGAAAGGAGAAGCTTGTAGCAGTCAGATTTCACCAAGAAAACAGTGTTTTTAGTTTTCTCATGAGAATTGATAAGAATCTTTCTTTCAAACTTCAGCATCATTTTTCCCATTAGAATAAATTTTCTAAATAAAATGTAACAAAATTATTTGGCAATAAAAATTTTAAAAATACATTTTAAAACGTTTTATGAAATTATACTATCAGCTACATTACACAGATCATGTGAAAATGTTTTATAACCATTTTATAAACTTGCCCTATAACATTTTTTCAATTATTTTTCCTTCAATAAAATTTTTATTCAGCTTCAGACTATTGTGCTGTCTAGACAAACAACATTTTTTTTATCACTTTTATTTTATCAACCAATGTTTCATTTTATCAACCAATGTTTTTGGCAGCACAATGAGTAGGAGAGAAATAACAATGACTTAGTTTGAGCTGTTAATATAATCAAACATTTTTAACAGTATTATCTCAAGGGAGCATTCTGTATTAACTCAAGGGAGCATTCTGTATATTTAAGAAGTCCAAATCTCAGTGTTAGCAGCATAGGATTCTAATGAGGATTAAGAAACTGTTGGAACAAGATTAATTTTATCATTTAACAAGTTAAATTTGTTGTCTAGTATATCTTTGATACTGATGGAAGCCTTACATCATTTTTGACCCATTGTAGACAACATTTAACAGTCAAAGAAAATACTAAAACCAAAAAAACTATAACACAAAATGTTCAGTAAATCTGAGACACCATGAAAAGATCTAACCTGAGAATAATAGGAATAGAAGAAGGAGAAGAATACCAGCTCAAAGGCACAGATAATGTATTCAATAAAATCACAGAAAAAAAAACTTTCCTAACTTAAAGAAGGAAATGTCTATAAAGATACAAAAAGCTTACAGAACACCAAATTAGATATGACCCCCCCAAAAAAAGTCTGCTCACCACATAATAATCAAGCCACAAAACATACAGAACAAAGAAAAAATTTTAAGAGCTAGCTGCAAAAGAAAAGGGCCAACTTTCCTATAAGGGCAGACCCATCAGACTTACTCCTGACTATTCCATGGAAATGGTGAAAGCAAGAAGGGCTTGGTTTGATGTTATACAGACACTAAAAGAGCATGGCTGCCAACCTAGACTACTATACCCAGCAAAATTATCAGTCACCATAGATAGAGTAAACAAGATATTTCATGACAAAGTCAGACTGAAAAAATACCTATCTACCAATCCGGCCCTCCATAAAGCATTAGAGGGAAAACTTCAACCTCAGGATCCCAGATACACCCATGAAACCACAAACATTCAGTAATCACACAGAAGGAAAGCCCAGAGAAAGGAAATACATACAAGCTACCACCAAAAATAGCAGGAAACATCAATCAGGGATCACTAATATTCCTTAATATCAATGGATTCAACTCTTCTATAAAAAAACACACACTAACAAGATGGATACAACAACAGAAGCCATCCTTCTGTTGCCTACAAGAAATATACCTCAACCACAAAGACAGACACAGGCTCAGAGTAAAGGGTTGGGAAAAGATTTTCCAATCAAACAGCCCTAAGAAACGAGATGGGATTGCCATCCTAATATCTAACAAAGTAGACTTTAAGCTAAAGCAATTAAAAAGGACCAAGATGGACATTACTTATTTATCACAGGAAAAATTGGTCAAGAGGAGATTTCAAACCTGAATATTTATGCCCCTAATATAAGGGCACCTACCTATGTAAAAGAAACAGTGCTAAAGGTCAAACCCCACATCAATTCTCACACTCTAATAGTGGGAGACATCAATAACCCACTTTCACCCCTGGATAGGTCAACCAGACAGAGACTCAACAGAGACTCAACAGTTAGAACTCCTCAACTGTAAGGAGTCTAAAAGAGGTTATGATGCAAATGGATTTCATAGATATTTATAGAAGCTTCCACCCAAATGCAAAGGAATATACATATTTCTCAGAACCACATGGAATTTTCTCTAAAATTGACCACATAATTGATCATAAAGCAAATATCAATAGATACAATAAATGGAAATAATCCTTTGAATTATATGGGACCACCAGGGCATAAAATTAGAGTTCAACATCAAAAATCACAGAAAGCCTACCAACTCATGGAAACTAAACATCAATCAGCTGAACCATCTCTGGGTCAAAGAAGAAATCAAGAAAGAAATCAAAGCCTTCCTAAAATTCAATGAAAATGAATCTACAACGTATCCAAACTTGTGGGACACAATGAAAGCAGTCTTAAGAGGAAAATTCATAGCGCTAGACGCCTATATGAAAAACCTTGAGAAATCCCACACTAGAGACCTAACAGTGCAGCTG